>CM032637.1:29211641-29232302 GCA_019097785.1 Fraxinus excelsior | reverse complement strand
ATAATCTTATCTCCAGTTTCGCTTAGAAAACATAACTTGATTTGATTATTAGTTACCATTTTAATTTAAATTGAAACTAGATTAATTTAAAACTTTATACCAAATACTAGTCTCTGTGGGACAATATTCAGATTTAAAATAAAAAATTCACTTTATTACTTGTCACGATCCGTACACTTGCTAAATTTCACGAACAAGTTTTTGGCTCCACTGTCGGGGACTAGTTTATTTGCTTTAAAATTTTTATTAATTCTAGTTTTGATTTAGATTTATTTATTTCTTTGTTTTTGTGTGTTTTTTATTATTATTTTCGTTGCTATTGTCCTTGTATGCGAAATTTAAGATTAGGTAGTCTAGTACTATTTGATCCAGAAATTGAACGTACTTTTAACTTTAGAATCAGGCAATAACGAAAGAATATCATGACAGAGCAAGACATAGAAGTGCAACCGGCACGGGTTGAACAACCAGTCGAGATTTATGAATATGATTTGCCACTTGGACAATTCATTACACCATTTGTTGCTCCAAATCAATCAATCATTGTTTATCCTCTATTTGCGCAACCAACCTTTCAACTGAGGACAGACGTCATTTTATTGTTCCAGAATGGAGTATCATTCTATGGGAAACCTCATGATAATCCACACAATCACATCTTACGCTTTTTGGACATCTACCAAAACTACAATTTTCATGGAGTATCTGATGAAGCAATAAGGTCGAGACTCTTCCCACATACAATCAGAGACAGAGCAAGGGAATGGTTGGATGCTTTACCCGCTGGAGGTATTAGGACTTAGAATGATCTCGTACAAAAATTCATCACAAAATACTTTCCACTGTCAAAAGTAACTAAAATAAGACACGAGACATCCACATTTTAGCAAGATGAATTAGAGAGTTTTCACGAAGCATGTGTTTAAAGACGTGATAAGGAAATGTCCTAACCACGGTATTAAGAAAAATCTTCAAGTTCAATACTTCTACACTGGTTTAAACCCATCATGTCGTATATCAGTGGATGTGATAAGTGGGCTTTTGCACACTTATTTAATACCTAAACAAGCTTATTATTGATTAAAATGAGTGAATTTCTACTCACAATTGTGTAACAATTGCTTTTGTAGGCAAAAATCACCTAAACGAAAGAGAACAAGGCAAAAGAATGAAAAAATGGTAAAAAACGTACAAAAATGTGAAGTTTGGGACCAAGTTGCACAAGTGTCGAAAGTTTGAGGACATTGGGATGCAATTTATGGAGGGCAAAATTGAAAGAAACGTCAAAATTCCAAGACCAAGATGTCACTTATCAAAGCTGAGGGACTAACTATGCAAATTACCCTGAGAACCTCCTGGGCAAATTTTGATTTCACCAAAAGTGCGCACCCGCGCACTTTGCCTCTGGAAATGTGCGCACCTGGGCGTTGGAAAATTCTTGAAAACCTGAGGACTTAAGTTTGCAATTTTTGCATTTTGAGGTTTTAAAAACCCTCTTCTTCTTGCTGGGGAAGCTCTCTGCCTTTTTTTTTTTTTTTTTTTTTCTTTCTTTCTTTTTTTTTTTTTTTCTCTTTCAATTACTTGTAATTTTTGGGAGCTAATCAAAGAGCACAAGGAGATTGCATTCAAGGAATTGGAGAAATATTTGGGGATGCTAAAGCCAAGCTTCAAAAATGGATTTTTTCTATAACTTTGTAATCTGTCACTTATTTTTCCATATTTGTAATGTATTGTATAAAATATTCTCCTTTCTATTATTTATATAACATGAGCTAATTGATTGTGTTGGGATTTGTGGTATTAATTTAACCCAGCTTTTAATTAATTTTAATATTTGCTCTTTAATGTGTGTTATTTATTTTCATGTGTTTCTATTATTGAATTTCTTGCATTTTTAGTTATGTGGCCAATGAATAATCATGTTTAGTGGTTTGTGCATCATTCGAGAGAAGATTGTACATTTTAGACCAAATAATAGAAACTCTAGGCTTATGTAATGTGTAATTGATAGAGATATACCATTAACCCTAGGTGACCCAATGAGCTATTTTTGCAATATTTAATACGGTTGTTAGATTGTAATCGACATAGAGATAGAGTAGGTTGAACCAATCAATTATGGTTAATTTCACTCGGAACGAGCAGGAGTTCAAGTTTGGGGGTGTGATAAGTGTAAAAAAATACACTTATTAGACATTTTCTGGATTTAATTATAATTGAAATTGAGTCAATTTTTATGCATAATTGTGTAATTTTCACTTTTGTAGGCTAAAACCCCGTCAAGAAAGAGAACAATGCAAAATGAAGAAAAAGGACTAAAAGCATACAAATTTTGTGAGTTTGGGATCAAAGTGAACAAGCCTAAACGTTGGAGGATTTGTGATGCAATTTATAGAGGGCAAAATCGAGAGAAAATTCAAAATTCGAGGACCAAAATGTATTAAATCATAGTTGAGGGACCAAGTGCGCAAATATTGGATGGACTTGGCTGCAAAATGACAGAAATTTCTTAAATATATACAGGTTACTGCAGCGCCATTTTTGTCCAAAAGATTTTGTTAGGGACCAATTTGCACACTTGGCGAAATTTTGGGGACCAAAGATGCAATTTTCCCTAGGTTTTGTTTAAAAATCCGCACATTACCTCTCTCTTCACAGTTTTCATTTTCAGCTTCTGCCGGGACGTCTTTCGGCTTCTCCGGTTTTCTTTATTTTTCTTTTTCTTTTATTTCCTTTTCCTTTTGTTTTTGTTTGGTATTTTGGAGGCAAAATCAAAGACCACAAGAAAGAGGTACCAAAGGATTTGGCAAGGATTTTGGGAAAATCAAGCAAAGCTTCAAAAGGGTTTTATCTTTAAACTTTGATTTTTCTCAATTGTTTTGTCATATTTGTAATGTATTGGTATAAATATTCTCCTTTTTATCATATGTATAATATGGGCTAAATTGATGTGTTGGAAGTAATGAATTTAGCTTAACGTAGTTTCATTAATTATTGATATATCTATTGAATGATTGAAGAATTGCATTTGTTATCAAAATCATAGTGTATTGATTATCATGTTTAAAATGATTTCATTTACTTGATCACTAGATGGAATTGTTAGGTAGTTTGTGTAATTATTGAGAAATTGTTGCACTTACTAGGCCGAAATAATCGATACCCTGGGTTTGTCTAGTATACTAGGCGCGTCTAGATGATATAAAGATATATATCTACCTCAGGTGACCCGTTGAGTATTTTCACTAAAACTCATGAAAATTGGTTATATTTTTATTGACATTGAGATATGCAGTACGAATTAATCGATTATGGTTAATATGACCTTGAGAGGGGGTATTAACTAAAATAGGAAAATCGGGTCTAACTATCGTATTTTGGTAATTTGCATCGAAGCATAATTGGATTTGATATTAATGAAACAATAGGTTAAGCGACATCGTAAATTCCAACCACATTTTCCTCCAAAATTTCCAAAACTTTTATTTTCTCATTTTATAGATTTTTAGTTTATTTACAGCTTTTTAAAATCATGTTTTTAATTGTGGGTGTTTTCTTTTGTCGTTAGAATTAAAATTGATTAAAGTTGTGTAATCGAAAGTATACATTCCTCTTGGGATTGACAATTCGGACTCTAAAGGTCCACTTTACTACTTGTACGCGACATGTGTGCTTGCGGCATATTTTCATCGAACAAGTTTTTGGCGCCGTTGCTGGGGAATGTTTTTACTTTGATTACCACTTTAGTTAATTTTAATTTTAACAATTTTTCTATTTAGTTTTATTTGCCTTTATTTTTATATACTTTTGGCTAACCCCCATATTGCTAATCTATCTTGTCTTTGTATTTTCTCCCCGTACTTTTCAAATATTTGCTTAATTCTGACTTTGGTAAATTAACAACACTTTTGCAATGACAAATCTCTTCATGGACAATCAAGATATACTTGGAGGACATCCAAATTGTGATAATTGTTACATGGTGCATTGTACTGAAAATTGTATGTTCTCGTACACTAGTCTACAAATGCCGAAACTTCTGAAATTTCGGAAACATTTAAGGTGTCGGAAACAAGCCATTGAAAAAAATGATGAAGGGTACATGCTCGTGGGAGATTTTGTACCCGATGACTGGGATGATGAAATCAAGCTTGTGGGAGATGGTCCTCCCATATTGAGTGAGAAGGTACTTGAAAAGTATTTCAAAGAACTTACCAAGTTGGATGAAAGCGACATGCTCATGGGAGATTACATGTACTGGGAAGGGTTTCAACAATGGCAGTGTTATCCACTTGAGAGAGTCAATGAGACCGATTTTTCACTACCCATGAGTTTAGAGCGTGGACACATCATTCAACCCGAGGATATATCGACTATGGTAGAAGAGATTAAAGATAATGATGAATTGATCACAATGGAATTAAGCAAAGATGTGACAATCAATGAGGATAAAATTGATGTACATTCTTTAGACTTTATTGATTGTCCAAAATTTGATTTTGTGTTCAAGCCCGATGAAAGAGTGGAAGTCTACATAGCTGAAGTTGAATTGGATGGAATGGGAATGTCCTATTATGTTGAGAAGGGCAAGATAGAGGTTTGGAGATCTAATGAAAAGTGGATTAAAGACAAAAGAATAAAAATGGACAAGGCATCCAAATCCTTCTTTAGGTGCCCGTGATTTATTTGCCAAAGTCGAGTTAAAGACTATAAAAAAGCGCTTGTTGGGAGGCAACCCAACTTTTCTTACTTTTAAGCTTTTTATTTACTTTTATGTATTTTCATGTTTTTATTTTGATTAGCTATAATTATTTTTTATAGGTAATATTTTTGAAGCCCCATATATCCATGGTTCCTCACAAGTTTGGAGGCAAGTTGATGTACAAGAAGGTCACTTGCTCAAATTCATCAAAAGTATCGCAAGTCCAATTTAAGCATTGGTACCTATTCACAAATGTCTAACCGGGGAAGTTCCGTTATCCCTCCTCTTTATCTTGTTCTTTTTCACATTGAGGACAATGTGTGATTTAAGTTTGGGGGTGATAGTATTTAAATTGATGATATTGTGTTGATATGTTAGATTTCCTTGCCGGCTTAACATGGTTTGATGTTTAAAATTGTTATCGATTCTTGAGCTATGACTAAATATGCTATTTGTGCCTAATTTTTTTGAAAAAAATTGCTTGTCCACGTGAGATTTCAAGTTACTTTGAGCACAATAGTCATGATTAATTGTTATCTAGATGTGGAAATGTTTGGATTGATGGAAAGATTTTTGAATTGGTTGAACTAGGTTGTGAGTTGTGCATAAATATTTGTCAATCATATATTATCTTCTCTTTCACTTTTCCACATTGTGAGATAAGATTGGGGGTGGTTGAGCCGGTAAAGGATATTATCTAGAAGTGTGTTGATTCCATGCGTGTTAAAAAAAAAGATTTGTGTGGAGTGTCTTTTGCCAAGTATAAGTTAGGTAATGACCATATATTAGGGATCTAAGCCATGGTGTTATGTTGTGATAAACAAATGATTGTGCACTTGTTGAATCTTGGGCCTCACTTCGTAGCCTTTTTTGACTCGATTTATTAAGTCCGTCGGGGTATCGCAAAACCCCGATACCCTTTGGTCTAAACAATCGGGGAGCTATCGACCTAAAGCTTGCTACAAGGGTCAATAAGAAAGTTTAAGGGAGTGAGGTCAATGATGAGCTTTAATTGAAAAAAAAATTGATTTTGTGCAATTGTATTTAATGTTTTTGCTTAAATAACTAGTGGGTTTGAATTACTTAGTATAACTTGAAAGTCGAAGCACTCATCTAGTGGAGAATCATCACATGACTAGAGTTGATATTGCCGGTTAGACCTAACCGAACAAGAGCGAAAAAAAGAGTGAATTGAGAGCAACCTTTAGATTTATACCCCGGGAAAGAAAAAATATATATATTTAAGAAGTGTGATTCTCACGAGCGGGAAATGACTTATTTGACCACAAAGGGTTGGGTTGGAACCAATTTGAATTCTTTCCCGTTTTGACAACTTTTTCCAAATTTAGATGATGATTTAAAGTGACTATGCACCTACACACCGATTGAACATTGAATAAACTAAAATGATTTTTTATTAGCATTATTTGGAGCATACTTGTGAATTGATATACAATTTCACACTCTTTGATACTTTTAGCAAGCTATCTAATGTGTTGATCTTTATCGAGTTTGCATGATTGTGTGGTAGATTATCTTGCTCAGGACGAGCAAGAACTTAAGTTTGGGGGTATTTGATAAGTGGGCTTTTGCACACTTATTTAATACCTAAACAAGCATATTATTGATTAAAATGAGTGAATTTCTACTCACAATTGTGTAGCAATTGCTTTTGTAGGCAAAAATCACCTAAACGAAAGAGAACAAGGAAAAAGAATGAAAAAAGGACAAAAAAACGTACAAAAATGTGAAGTTTGGGACCAAGTTGCACAAGTTCCGAAAGTTTGAAGACATTGGGATGCAATTTATGGAGGGCAAAATTGAAAGAAACATCAAAATTTGGGGACCAAAACGTCACTTATCAAAGCTGAGGGACTAACTATGCAAATTATCCTGATGACCTCTTATGCAAATTTTGATTTCGCCAAAAGTGCACACCCGCGCGCGCACTTTGCCTCTGGAAATGTGCGCACCCGCACACTGGGCGTTGGAAAATTCTCGAAAACTTGCGGACTTAAGTTGCAATTTTTGCATTTTTAGGTTTTAAAAACCCTCTTCTTCTTGTTGGGGACGTTCTCTGCCCTTTTTTTTTCTTTCTTTTCTTTCAATTACTTGTAATTTTTGGGAGCTCATCAAAGAACACAAGGAGATTGCATTCAAGGAATTGGAGAAATATTTGGGGATGTCAAAGCCAAGCTTCAAAAATGGATTTTTTGTATAACTTTGTATTCTCTCAATTATTTTTCCATATTTGTAATGTATTGTATAAAATATTCTCATTTTTATTATTTATATAACATGGGCTAATTGATTGTGTTGGGATTTGTGGTATTAATTTAACCTAGCTTTTAATTAATTTTAATATTTGCTCTTTAATGTGTGTTATTTATTTTCATATGTTTCTATTATTGAATTTCTTGCATTTTTAGTTATGTGGCCAATGAATAATCATGTTTAGTGATTTGTGCATAATTCGAGAGAAGATTGTACATTTTAGACCAAATAATAGAAACTCTAGGTTTATTTAATGTGTAATGGATAGAGATATACCATTAACTCCTAGGTGATCCAATGAGCTATTTTCACAATATTTAATGCGGTTGTTTGATTGTAATCGACATAGAGATATAGTAGGTTAAACCAATCAATTATGGTCAATTTCACTCGAGAGAGGTAATTAACTAAAATTGGAAGATCGGGTCTAACATCGGAATTAAGTAATTCGTTAATTGGCATGTGGAGAGATTAATTAGGTGACGGTTAATCGAAACCATGAATCCCAACCATGTTTCCTTCGAAAATTTCCAAGCGTTTTTATTTTGTAGATTTTTAGTTTATTTACTGCTTTTCAAATCTTATCTTTAATTGTGTGTGTCTCTTTTGATTGTTAGAATTAAATTGATTAAAGTCGTGTAATCTAAAGTATCATTCCTCGAGGGATCGACAACCCTGACTCAAAAAGTCCACTTTATTACTTGAACGCGACCCGTGCACTTGAAGTATATTATTTTCAAGCGAACATGATGCAACCTCAAATGGATCAATCACATTAAAGTCACCCAATGAAGTTGAGAAATTGTACGAGACGATGGCAGCCAACAATGCCTTATGACCTTCCGAAAGATCCACACATAAGAAACACACAGGTCTACACGAGGTAGATGCTTTCTCGGCACTATTAGCAAAGATGTCAGCTTTGGAGAAGAAGGTGATAGATAACTAGACTACGAGAGGTTCAGCAAAAGCAGTGTAAACAAGATATTTGGTTTGTAGTATATGTGGTGGAGCTCACAATAGTGGGGAGTGCCATATATCATCTCAAGAGATGAATGAAGTTAATTATGCGCAAAATCTTCAACGCCAACAAAACAATCCATTTAGCAATACATATAACCTAAGTTGGCGTAGTCATCCTAACTTCTCTTGGAGCAACAATCAAAATAATCAGCAACAGCCTCCCACTAGGTTTCAACAGCAAGAGAAAAAATCATATCTGGAAGATATATTAGGTAAATTTATCCACAAGACCGACCAGTATATGGCAAAGACCGAAATAACCTTGCAAAATCATTCAGCAGCCATAAAGGGGTTCGAAACTCAAATAGGCCAGTTGGCCCGCACTATCTCAGAAAGACCATAAGAAGCCCTACCGAGCAATACAGAAACTAATTCAAGAGAACAAGTAAAAGCAATTACAACAAGAAGTGGGGTACAACTGCCTGAAATAACAGTAAAAAGACCAACAGAGACAAATAAAGTGCCTACTTGAGATGAGGAGCAAGTGGAATGATCTGAAAAGTCAACTGAGAAAATTTTGAAAGAGAATTCAGACACACCACAAGCTAAGGCAGCCGTTCCTATAAGAGAATTGTACCTCTCCATTCAATTTCCTCAGCGATTGCATAAACATAAACTGGATAAAGTTCTCTAAGTTCATTGAAGTGTTTAAAAAGCTGCACATCAATATTCCATTCGCGGATGCTTTAGCACAAATGCCGAGCTACGCAAAATTTATGAAGGAAATTCTCACTAATAAGAGAAAGTTGGAGGACTATGGTACATGTCTACAGAATAAATTGCCCCCTAATCTCAATGATCCAGGGAGTTTTACTATACCTTGTACCATAAGGGATAAATACTTTGAACGTGCTTTATGCGATTTTGGTGCAAATATAAATTTAATGCCATTGTCTTTGTACAGGAAACTAGGAATTGGAGAGGCTAAACCAACCACAATATCATTGCAACTAGCTGACCTCTCCATAAAGCATCCAAGGGGGATTATTGAAGATGTCTTGGTGAAGGTGGACAAGGTCATTTACTCAGTAGATTTTGTCATATTAGATATGGAAAATAATCGAGATATTCCAATAATTTTAGGTAGACCTTTCCTAGCTATTGGAAGAGCATTAATTGACGTACATGAAGGAACGTTGACACTATGAATTAATGATGAGAGGGTAAATTTCAACATCTACTAGGCAAAGAAACCTCCAGAAAAGGCTGACTCGTGCGATATGATCCAATAAGTTGAAGCAGTAGTTGGTAATAGAGAAAAAAGAGATTTATTCAATGATCCTCTAGTGTAACACATGACTACCAGTTATTCATCAAGGGATACATCTCGTACGGGTAAATACTCAGGAACCAATGAAGTAGTTGACTTCATATTGGCTCATGAAGTCTATCCACCTAAAAAAAATGAGAGTTATGTAGAAAAGCTTTGGAAACCTCAAAACAATGTCAAACTAAAAGAGGTCTTGAAGGCTATACCGGAGTTAAAGCCATCCAATGCTATCTGTCATGCTTTAGTAAAGAAGAATATAAAGCCAAGGATAAAGTTTAGAAACATAAGAGACGTATCGCCTAAAGATCCAATGTAGACATTACAGTTCAGTCAAGCTAATGACGTTAAAGAAGTGCTTCTTGTGAGGCAACCCAATCGTTTTTCCTTTTATTTATTCTGTTTTGCATTTTATGTTATTTTAATATATTTTAAACATATTAGAAATCATCATCCATATCCGACTTTTCCCCTTAGGTCTGCGATATGTTGGTTCATTAGATGTTAGAGTTAAGTAACACTTGTTCCATTTATTTGATCTTAATACTTTATTTAATTTTTCAGGAATATAACATCGCGAAACATCTAAACCAATTTTGACCAAGGAGCTATTAGGAATTTAAGAAAACTAGCTGTTGAATTACACGCCATATTAGGGGAGTCTTTTCTTCACTTTTTTCTCCATTCCTTAAATTGTGGATTTAGAATTTAAGACACTAAGGACAATGTCTAATTTAAGTTTGGGGGTGGAAAACATGATTTTTTATTTTTTGAAGTGTTTTTGTGTGATTTAATTTGCAAAAAAAAATAAAAAATTCAAAAATATTTTCTTTTTGTGTGCTTGTGTGAGTTAGTTGGCTTGGCTGACAATGATAAATATATTGAATCATAATTTGATTTATAAATTGTGAATAAGTTGCATGCTTAGATTAATTTTTACTTTTTCATGTGGAACTTGATATATATTGAGCACGTGAATTAAGTTAAGCATTGTGTATGAATGAGTTGAATTAATAATTGGATAGGTTGAAATAGTAGACCAAAGATGCTAAACCAAAAACCACACAATTTTACATCCTTGGACCAAGTTTATAATAATTTAGGGGATTTCACGGTTGTTGGAGGATATTCAAATAAATGGGGATTCCATGTGTGAGAAAAAAAGAAAAAAAAATCTTATGTGGATTGTCTAAGGTAAATAGGATGAGATTAGGTGAAAATCTCAAGTTAGAGGTTGTTTTTTCTTAAATTTATGTTTAATGAGGGACATTGCACTAATCAATGCATAAAAAATTATTATTATTATTTTATTTGAAAATTCTTCTTTGTAGCCTTTATGACTCGATCAATTAAGCCTGCAAGAGTCTTTAAAACCTGGTGCCCTATAGTCATCTGACTCATCGGCCGAAAGTTTGTTACATGTGTCATTTAGAAAGCTTAAGGGTCATTAAAGATGTGTATGATGCCTTTTTTCAAAAGAGAAGATAAATCATCTGGTTGGATCTGAGGCTAGAGATGAAGAATGTCTTGTTGTTTATGGTAATCAGAGAATGGGCAAGTCGAGGTCAAATTTCAGTAATCAGGTTTGTTATAATTACAATAAGAAAGGAAACATTAGGAGTGATTGCGACAAACTGCAAAACAAAGGTAATTTGATTGCAAATCATGGAAAGCAATCAAATACTTAGGACGAGACCACATGGTCAATAACTATTTGAGTGATGGAGATGTTTTGACGATTTTTGACATGGAATCTAAACCTGGTGAGGAGTGGATTTTGTATACAACTTTTGCATTCCATATGTATCCAACCAATATTTGTTTGAAACATATGAAACGGTCTCGCAATGTTTCATTGTCATGGGTAACAACGAACATTGTCGGGCAACTGGTATTGGTGGAGTCACATTAACGCTAGTGGATGGAACATGTAGAATACTTGATCACGTTCGACATATTCTAGACTTGAAGAAGAATCTCACTTTGTTGAGCACTCTTGATTTAAAATAGTACACGTTCTATGGAAGATGTGGAGTCTTGAGAGTTCTAAAGGGTGTTCGTTTTATATTGGAGGGGCGGAAGAAGCTCCAGTTATATATCTTGCAAGGTCGGGCAGAGTTTGTGAAGAAAAGTTAGCACAAATTTAGTAGTGTGCCGGAGATTCAAATTGGAACTGTACCTTTGAGATTTTGTTCAGGGTCCACATTGAAGAATACTACTCAGTCAAGTTTGGAAGTTATGAGTAATTTCGCTTTGCCACCATTATCTACAGTTCTGTCGTATTCAACTGCCAGTGATAGATCAATTGGAGATAGGAACGTGGATGTTGATTTGTTTGCACATGTTTTTTAGGGTTTTTGAAGGTGATGAGACTTGCCCGGGGCCTCTATGAAAAGCATTGAGAGTTGATTCTGCTACAGGGTGTGCTCCGACACTGTTTGGTAATTTTAATTCTTTGTGAATTTTGGAGAAACCGGTGTTCGGGTTCATGTATCTAGGTGGACAAATTTTGGAGCTTTATTTGTTGAATCAAAATTTGTGTCAAGATGGAGTTTGTTGGATTTTCTTAGAATTTTTTTTCCTTCTTTCCACTTGCTTTTATTGGAAAATATTGTTTCCTTTATTCCATCTTTATAATATTTTTAAGATTTGGCATACACCTCCATAAATACAAGACTCTTCTCACAAGTTTTATATTACTGAAATATAGCATAGTTGTGTATGCACAATTGTTGTATTTTTTTCCTCCATATTAGTCAATTAAATAAAATACTTCGTTCGTCTGTCGATTAATTATTTGTCTTTTTATCTTGTTAGTTATTTGCAATCATATACTTTATATCGTATCATATATATTACCTCAATCCGTTTTATTTCCCAATATAGAGGGCCACCAATACACACCTCAATCAACTCTAAATTTGATCCAACGACCTAAATCGAAATTGCAAGATTTCATCAACCAAGATCAATTTCCAATAAAGTGATTGAAATATTTAATTATTAAAGATTATGTCAAAATTAGTATCACAATAACACTTATTGTACTATGTGAAAAGATTTTAATAATCCTAGCAAACATCAAAGTGACCTTTGACACCAGTGTTAGATATTTACTTAAGAATGTACAACAAAAATAAGTAAATTCAGTAATCGTATCACGCCTGTTATTAGGAAGAATATGTGATACAAATTATGCCTTTGACAATTAAAAATATATTTAGGATTTTTATCACTTTTATTATGCTACCAATTAATAAAGACAAGGTGCTGTAAAACTCTAACCAAATGATTTGTATTTATAGGCTTTCTTAAATCCTGTTCCATTGGAATCGGTAAATGCATAGGCCATAAATCTAGTTAGATCCAATAACTAATTAATTCAATTACTTGAACTTATCCCTGCTATAAAATAGAGAAAAGGAGAAGAAATTAGAGAAGTCGATAGACTTGTGTGTATTTCATTAAAAACTAGAATTTTATATTTTATAGGTAAGAATTAAGGCTACAGGAGAAACAATTGTAATAAAAACTAGGGTTAATAAACATATAATTTGCAACACTTCCCCTTGAGTGATATATTACAAAATATCTACCTCGTTAAAATTTTGTTTGATAAAAATTAATTAGGACAAAAATATCAAATGGAGGAAAAAGAGTATAGTGATTTTGGAGTAATAAAAAAATTAAATGTTTCCTCATTAACACGAAAATCAATGGGATAAAACCTAAGTGAAAGAAAAATAATATTGTTGCTCCTCATGATTGATCACCGAAGATCTTTGAGTTAACACTTTCCAATAAACCAATTTTTTGAATGTAGATGTTGACGGTGCTTTTGTGAATAAACCAGCTACATTGTCACTTGAGCGAATTTGTAGCATATCCATATAACCATTCTTCTGTGACCGTGAAAAAATCTTTAACCAACTAATTTTGAAATATGTGAGCAACGAAATAATTGAACTATGACCTTAAAATAATCTGTGATGTATAAAAATTATTATGGTGACTGAAAAATAATGTGACTAACTAAATTATAAATTTGTGACCGGAATGGTTGTCGGAATAATCGCCGAAGAAGAGTGGTGGTCGGAATGGTCACCAGAATAGTCCCCGAAGCGGTAGGGGTGATGCAGGTGGGGTGAATTAATTATATAATATTATATTTGAATTAAATAATTAAATAAAAAAACCTGATTTTTGAATTTTCAAACTATAAACTTGATTTGTGAATTGGCGTAAACTATATACATGATTTTTTATTTTTTTCCCTTTCTAAAATCACGTTTAAGCTATGGATTTGGGTTTTTGCTTAAATAGAGTGTTTGGCCAAATAACACATCCTCATCTCAGCTCATGAGACCAATTGGCATCACAGCTCAATAGTAACTGTTGGAAGAAAATGGGTCGCCCATGTGGGTTGACCCAACTCAGATTATATGAGAGTATTATTGAAGGGAGAAGTTGAGGAAGTTGAGTAAATTGAATTTGAAACTCAACTTCTCACAATCCACAACTCCCATATACAACTTCCACCACAAAAAAAAATAAAAATAAAATAATAATATACACAAAATTCGTATGAAATTACAGAGGGAAAAATACATGCGGGTGGTGGCTTGATTTTGGAAAAATATCATCTCTAAATTGGTTCTTGGATTGTGGCTATCAAATTTCTTCTTTTGTGGTAGAATTTCCGACCAAGAAGTGAGTACAAAGCAGTGGAGAAGACAAGCAAACAAAAGGCAAGTGATTCAACCTCATTTTAGTGATTTCAAGTAAGTTTTGTAATTTGAATTTTCCTTAGAAGCATGCAAGTATGTTTTACATTGGTATTTGAGCCATAGTAGGTTGTTTTCTTGCTTAATTTCATGCTGAAAATGAGTAGAAATGATTAAGACACATGTATGTTATTTTCTTCAAAAAGGCTTGAACATCGTTAATGACAATTTTTGATCCACTTCGTATAAATTTATGAAATTTGTACTATATGTTCATGATATTATGGAGAGCATATCTAGAAAACTTCACTTGATTTGGAATTATATTTTGGGAGAAAAATCGGACCCTAGTTGAGAAAATCGAAACTTCATCGTATGATAACTTCTTGCACATTAAGTTTCACGCTTCCCATTTTATATGGTTGGATAGATCTTTTCAAGGGTTTTCCAATGGTACAAAGAACATAATTTTTGGCCTTAAATTGAAGTAGTTATGACTTATAGAAGTTTCAGTAGGAACCCCCTTTTTTTTTTTTTGGACGTTGAACAGTAACCCGCGATAAACAGTACCGACGAATTTAAAAAAAATAAACTTTTGCCATAGAGGTGAGTAATTCCAAATTAAATTTTGAGAAAATTGAATAGTGGTCCCTTAAATATTCTAAATGCAAGTTTTGAAAATTGCATAACGGTCCCACACTTTTGAATGTTGCATATTGGTCCCAAAATTATTTTTTGGAAGCTGTTTATTCCAATACCAACTTGAAAAGTTGTTTAATAAAAATATATATACATTTTGGACCTGATTAATTACTAAATTTTTTTAAAAGACAATAATATTTATTAAGTGGTATTTGCCTAGTAGGAGCTAACATAGTTTGCTGCTCTCACTTTTAAATGGAAAATTTTAAAGCCCCGAGTTCCGTGAACCCGCATTTCCACGTCATCGTCATATGTCTTGAATTTAATAAAAAGATTTACGGAAATAACTAACTTTTAAACATCACATTTATAACAGTAAACTTCATTGTCAACAAAATTCATTTGATTAACTTTAAAAAATCGTTTAAACTTCAAAACTCAAGTTCGAAATAATGGAAATAAGAAAAATAAGTTCATAATGCGTAAATTTTAAAACTTAAATAATTTTATCCATTAAATCATGCAACCACTGCCCCATCAGATTCGACTGTCTCCGAAATCTGCAAATGTTATTAATATAACGGAATGAGTATTTCGATGAAATACTCAGTAGACTCATCGCCGATAATTAATTTATAGAATAATTTAACACATAATTATGCAATATACACCGTGACATCATCATAGACTCATTTTCTTAAAATAAATCATAGACTCTTTAAAATCATGGGGTGTGGATAGTCTCGTCTCATGTATTTAAGCACATAAGTTATGCATAACATCATCTTATCTCATAAGAGATATTCTCATCTCTTGTCATCCATTAAAGCATATAAGTTACGACAAACGTAACAACATCATTTATCTCATAAGAGATATTTTCATTTTATGCAATTAAAGCATATAACTCACGTAAAGTTACATAATACATGCAATTATAATTTAAACTAGTTAATGGGGACGAGTCTACCTCAATCTATCTCGAGTCACGTAAAAAGTGGAGCGGGAAGTAACCTCAAGCTCTTAATCGTCCGTATATTTCGTCCCGCCAAAATAGGAAATAAGTATCGAATTAATATTTAGAAATTTTAGAGTTTTAAATGATAAAATAAAGTTTAGGGACTTAATTGGAAATTTATTAAAATTGGAATTTGAAAGTTTAGGGACTGAAATAAACTTTTGCAGACACTAGGGATTAACTGTGAGAAAACAAAAACTTTAGGGACTGTTTTCTTTAAAACAAAAGCTTAGGGATTGAAATCAGCAACTTTCTAGACAAGGGATTTGAGGGGCAATTTTTAAAAAAATTAAACTAAACAAATAAATTAAAAATATAAAACATTTCAATCTCTCACTTTCTCTCATTTTTAGAGAGAAAGAGAGAGATCAACAAGAGTAAAACGAAAAGGGGGCCCAGCCCCTTCTCGGACTCCCACCGGCGGCGGATGGTGCTGGCGCCACCATCTCGTGGTGGCGCCAAAACATGGGTAAGTGGTTGAGAGGAGGGGGAAGTTTGGAGGTGTTTTAGGCGAGCTTGGCGGTGCGTTTGGGGTACAGTTTTGGTTGGTGGTTTTGGGGGTTAAGGTGGTAGCGTGGTCTCGATTTTGAATGGTGGGTTTGGGGCTTGGTTGGTTGATAGTTACAGTTTGGGGTTAGGTTGAGGATGGTGGTTGGGTTGGGCAGTAAGAGGAGGTAGTGGTGTTGGTTTGAGGCTTGTGAGTTGATGGCTTGGACATTGGCGGTTTTGGGGTGGTCTCGAGAGTTTGGTAGTGGCGTTGAGGAGGAGATGGTGTTGGTGGTGGTCGTTGTCTCGAGAGTTTGGGCATGGAAAAATAAAGATTCCATTGCTTGTACTACTTCAGTAAATTCCATGGTGGATGATCTCATTCATGAATGTGAGCAGTTCCCGCTCATGACATCTGGACATATTTGAAAGAGCAATATGGTGGTACTAGTGTGACTAGATTGAGACAGCTGACTATTAAGTTTGATACTTACAAGAAACTTCATAATCACAACATCAAATAGCATGTGAGGATCATGTCTACTATGATTAGGGAACTAAATTTGGCTGGTCATGTACTTTCTAATGAGCAGCAAGTTCAGGCTTTGATCCGCTCCTTTCCTAATAGTTGGGAACGTCTAAAAGTCAATCTGACTCACAATGATAGCATCAAAACATTTGCTGATGCTGCCCGCCATGTAGAGCTAGAGGATGAGTGCCCTTGTGTGGCTAAATTTCTGGGACATGCTTTTGTAGCTGAAACTAGTTCTGGAAAAGTTTCAAGTTTCAAGCATAAGAAGAATTGGTTTAAAGATAGGAAAGGGAAGGAAAAAAAAAGTCGGACAAGGACCTAAAAAGAACAAACCCAAGTGCAATAGAAAGGGTATATGGTTTGGAAAGAAGAAAGATAAGAACAAGTTAAAATGTTTCAACTGTCAGGTGTTGGGTCACTTCGCTCAGGAATGCCCTGAGCCAAAGAAGACTTAGGAGCGACAGACCATGTAACCAGGGATCAAGAAGCGTTGTTGAGGTTTGTCGATTTCTAGCTGGTATAAAGTGGATAAACAATGATGATAAAGTGGAGGTGAAAGAGATCGGTACATGCAAGTTACATTTGTTTGGTGGTCATACAATTCTCCTTCATGATGTCCTGTTTGCATCAGGGATACAAAGGAACTTAAGTTCTGTTGTTGTTATTTTAAAATTAGGTTTCAGTTTGAACTTTTGTGGTAACTCTGTTCGTATAAACAATGGTAATGTATGTTATGGATTTGGACATGTAGAAGGTGGTTTTGTAGTGTTGGATTGTGATCCAAACACTTATAATTATTATGTTGATCGTTGTTTCTCTATGAATGTATCTTTTTCTTCTAAAGAATTGAATGTTGATACATCTACATGGCATGCTAGATTAGGACATATTAGACAAGAGAGAATGAATAGGTTAGCCAAAGAAGGCTTCATTGATTCAATCTCTAAGGTTTCGTTACCTACTTGTGAACAATGCCTAGTCGGAAAAACAACACGAAAACCATTCGGTAAAGCCTTAAAAGCCGAACTTCCAATGCAATTAGTCCATTCAGATATATGTGGCTTGATGAATGTGAGGGCAAGACATGGAGCCTCTTATTTCATTACTTTTATAGACGATTTCACGCGGTACAGTTATGTCTATTTGATTTCTCATAAGACAGAGGCATTAGAATACTTTAGACGATATTTAAGTGTGGTAGAAAATCAAATAGATAGAAGGTGAAAGCTTTAAAAACTGATCGAGGACGTGAATATCTATATGATGAGTTCAAAGAACTATGCAAAGATAAGTGAATCATTAGACAGTTAACTATTCCCAATACACCTTAACAAAATGGTGTTGCTGAAAGGAGGAATATAACGTTGCTAGAAATGGTAAGGTCCATGATAGCGCATGCTAATTTACCTATTTCCTATTAGGGGGATGCTTTGTTAACTGTGACCTATATTCTGAATAGAGTTCCCTCTACATCGGTACCTACTACACCATATCAACTTTGGACAGGTAGATCCCCTAATTTGAGTTATTTTAGATCATGGGGATTAGCTGCCTATATCCATGATTCCACAAGTAAGTTTGGAAAATTGGGTCTGCGAGGCAAGAAGTGTATCTTTATAAGATACTCAAACCAATCAAAATGATATCTATTTATTGGTAAAAATCAAGATGAAACTGCAACTCAGATAGAATTACGTGATGTGGCGTTTCTTGAGACCGGTTTTCCTAGTAAGGGAGAAATTAAAAAGGGAGAACCTTTATATGAATTAGATAATAGAGTTGTACTTGATAGATCAATTGAGGAACAAGAGGAAGCATTACCACCTATTGATCGAAGTGGGAGCAATTTATCTCCAAATCCAAGTGACAAAGTCATATCGGAACTTTAATTTCGTAAGAGTACTAGAAAAAGTATGCCAAAACGTTATTTCGAGATTGAAGGGCAAGTTTTTTTTGTATCTCCAGAAGATGACGAAGAACTAAAATCAGTACAAGAAGCTCTATCATGCACTGCAAAGGAAAAGTGGAAGAATGCAATGGAAGAAGAGATGGAGTCTATGAAATCGAATCAAGTCTGGGACTTGGTTGATCTTCCATCTGGTCGAAAAGGCATTGGGAACAAATGGTTCTCAAAATAAAGCGAAGAACTGATGGCACTATAGAGAGGTATAATACTTGCTTGGTGGCAAAATGTTATACTCAACAACATGGTATAGATTATCAAGAGACCTTTTCATCAGTAGTGAGATTTACTTCAATTTGCCTACTCTTATCTATCGTGGAACGTTTAGATTTAGAATTACATCAAATGGACGTGAAGACTGCATTTCTCAATGGAGAATTGGATGAATAAATCTACATGCAACAACCAGTAGGTTTTATTAAAATTGGCCAGGAGAATAACCAGTAGGTTTCCTGCAATCATGTTGTTTTATTGACTCTACCCTCTAAGAATTGGTTGCACGGGACGACTATTGACTTTGTTTATAGTTTGTAATAGGTTCAGGAGAAGACACGAGCTAAGTTGTTGGAGTCAAATCAAAAGTATAAGGAGGTGGCTGATCGGCATCGACTTTCCGTTGAGTTTGAAATAAAAAAAAAACGTTTGTTTTCTTAAGGTGCGATCCATTTGTAGTGTGTTGTAGATTCGATCTACATCAAGAGCTTTGATTATTAAAAAAACAGATGGTATCACAAGGAATAATTTGTTTGTGAACGTTACCTCTTCAATCTTGTATTGCAACTCTTATCCAAGAAATGACCTTCCCAAACAAGTTACATTAATGATCTTAGGTACGAAAAGATTTAATATTCATAACAATTGTTGGATAGAATCCTACAACGCGTATGAGATTATTGATAAGTAATAATGATATTGAGAAAGACTATCATCCTACAAGAAATAATACTTCTTGTTGAATCTTTCATCCTAATAAATCAAGAACACAAATATACTAATCAATTGGTCTTTGAATTGAAACTAATTAAATAATAAGGTTTCGCTTTCATCCTAACACAAGAAGTTTAGCATAGCATGTTTCTAATGATAATACACAATAAATATTGGAAAATCATCACCCACAATGCATAAATACAAGAGAAATGATGTGGAATCTATTTCTTCTTTCTTTCCTTCATATCTGTGCTAGACATATTATCCCTTTTGAAATATGATGGATTGACTGCCTTAATTGTAAGACTTCTATGATATGAATGATATACTTATTAATAGTCTTGATAGGTGAAAAATAAATGTAGTGTCCTATTTTAACACCTTTCATTATCAAGCTTACAATGATCCTAGAGATTCTGCTTTTGTGTGTTAGCTTATTTCATTATATTGTGGATGTTTTGTATATGGACTTACAAATTGTTTTGGGTGACACCAATGAAGTGATGTATGTGGCCAATGGCTTTATGTTTGGTGTTTCATGATCTCATATGGTTTTTTTTCTCTTCCAAATTATTTTAAGTATGCTACATCCTGATATTTTCTTTTTGAGGAATTGACATGTAATTATCAATGATACACTTCCAAACATTTCGAGACTAAACTCGAAAATATAATACAAACAATTGAAAGTTGAGTGAACTTAGGTTTTTGGTAAATTGTGAAACAAACGAATCATAGACATCCGTAGTATTTACATTCATCCAGAGTAATGATAATTACCAATGTATGTGGCAATAGGCCAATGTAACACACACGGATGATAGTTAACATTTAGTATTTTAAAATGTGTAAATCATGATTAGGTGACAAGACGAAGATTCAAGCTATTAATATCCTAACCGGTCATAGGCAAAGCCAAAACGTAAAAAATCGTAAAGCATGGCTATGTGGTGAGGCCAATCTTCACTATGTATGTACGATTTTTAGAACGCCGTAAGAACATAAGGTGAATAGCACTATTCTCTCTATTGACACCCTAAACAATGGAACCTGTTACGCCCATAAAATATTACTATTGGGCTTGGACGAGGCTGGGCTCG
>CM032637.1:28499845-28580825 GCA_019097785.1 Fraxinus excelsior | reverse complement strand
CACGAAAGGAGAACAAAGTGCTCAAAGTCTAGAGGGAAAAAAGAGAATGTAAAGCTCGCAATTGCAAGGAGTACAAGGTTGCAAGACTCCAACGTGAACCACCATGATCCTTCCCTCCATACAGTCTAGCTAAAGACTATAAATTCAGTGCTTATTGGGAGGTAATCCAATTTTCTACTCCTTTTATTTATTTTGTTTTTCATATTTCATTGCACGTAGTATTATTCTTAATTAATAGGTTACATTAGTTATATGCAAGTTTCAATTTACAGGGTATCATCATCCTATCATGTTTTCCCTTAAGCCTTTGAATTTATTGTTGATTGTTTCAATTGTTTGGACTAAATAACACATGTTCTAGGTTATTTGATCTTTATTGTTTGATTTGACCCATATATGTAAGAACATGACGTCGCGGAATATTTGAACCAACATAGACCAATGGAAACATATGATAGAAAAGATTGTCTAGCTGTCACACATAATGTCTCATGCCTTCAACAGAAACATTTGGGGAGTACATTCTTCCTTTTCTTCCCCATCCTCTAATATTCTTATTTATGTTTTATGACATTGAGGACAATGTCGATTTTTAGTTAGGGGTGGGAAAACTTTTGGGTTTTTTTACTTTTCATGTTTTTTGAGTGTTTGTTTTTGTTTTTGTTATTGCTTGAGTATATAATAAAAAATGAAAAAAAAAATCAAAATCGCAAACAATTTGAAAATTTTCAACACCCAAAAAAATTAAAAAATTATATTATTTTGTTTTAGGTTGTGTGCTTGTGTTGGTTAGATAGTTTCGCCGTCAATGATAATTAAATTTGAGATTTTGTATTTATTTATGAACTGCGAATATGTTACATACTAGACTGATTGAGACTTAACCCTGCAAAACATGATTTTATACGTGCACTAGAATTAAGTTGGATAGCGTGATGTTATGAGTTGATTCATATGTTGGATATGTTGATAGATTGAACATAGTTGCTTTACCCAAAATCATACTAAATTACTTATCTTTCGACCAAATTTAACACAGTTTAGGGGTTATTTTGCTGTTGTAGGAAGATACGGATGTGGACAGGAATTCTATGTGTGAAAACTTTTGTGTGGATTGTCTTAGATCAATGAGGTAAAATTTGGCGAAAATCTTAAGTTGGAGGTCGATTTTTCTTGAATATGTGTTTAAGAAGGGGCATTGCATTGATCAAAGCATATTTTTTTTAAAATGTGAAACTTCTCTTCGAAGCATTTTTTATTTGAGTTATTGAGCTTATAAGGGTGTTTAAAACCTGATACCCTAAAGTCATTTGACTTGGGAGTCCTTGGCTTAAAGCCTGTTACATAGGTCATTTAGAAAGCATAAGGGAGAGAATACAAAAAAGAAAAAAAATACATTTGAAAAAAAAAAAAGCAAGTGCATGACAAAAAGAAAAGAAAAGAGCACTAAATGCATTGGTTAAGCTCCAAACACTTGTTTGAGGGAATTTGACTTTTGTTAAAGGATAATTAACATAATTGAGTTTTGAAGGTCGAAGCAACCAAAGAATTGGAGAATCCTTATTTATTGATGTGTTGACGTGTTTCTAGATAGGGTGATGATATATTTGACCACGGAGGGTTAGGAACTGAAACAACTTATAAAATCATGATGTCTACTTAGTTCTTCACACACACACGTTAGTTTTGCATTGGAAGAGTAGATACTGGTTTGGTATTGTAACTTTGAAATGATTTGTAGATTTAGTATTGTAATTTCAAATACTAAGATAAACAACTAGATTGTCTAACCAAATATTTTTACATGTTTGTGTGTTTATTATTAGACTATAATTTTGTTCGGGGACACACAATTGTTTAAGTTTTGAGGTATTTGATAAGTTTAATTTTTAAACTTATTCGGGGGACCTAAAATAACGACATTTGATAGTTCTTTTGACAAAATATATTCTAAATTATTGTGTTTTATATTTAATAGGTGTTATTCTTTGAATGGAAAAGGAATTGAAGGAAGGAAGCAAAAGATAGCGAAAAATGGCAAAATCTACAGTACAAAGACTAACAGTATTATATGAAAGAATTGAGGACTTGGAAGCAAGCATTACTTTAATTGAGCATTGGATTTAATTGGGCCTCAACTTGAACTTAAAATTAGACCAAAAAATTTGGCGGTTTAGATTTTATATATTTATATTTATATACATACACAGCGGAGGAAGAACAGAACCAAAGAGAAAGAAAAATAGAAGAGAGAGAGAAGGAGAGAAAAAAAAACACGTAACTGAGGAGAAAACGAGTACACGCAGAGAGTTGGATGATGTGCTAAATTGATAGATACACGTATGAAAAGTTGGCAGCTGGTGGACAAAATCACATGCACAGGAAGTTGGTGATACAGGAAATTGAGGCACGCATAGGGAAAAAGAATTAACTCCAGATTTGTTCACGTTTTGTCAATTTTTGGTGATGCTGTTCCACTTTTGCATGTTTAATTTCAATATTATGTTGGGCTAGATGTTTATTATGATTTAGTTTGCTTTTCAATTAATTGGTCATCAGTTGAATTGTTTGTGAATTTTATTATCATCGAGAGAGGTAATAGAATCGTTAGCACGTAGTAATAAACATTGTGAGGTATAAAAGGATAGAGTAATACTTTCTTATATGTTGATATCTTTTATAGAGATATAAAAAGGTCATGTATAGGATTAGATTTAATTGCTATCGAGAGAAGCTTTTAAATAAATTTGGAATTTCGACCAACTCGCATGATAACAAATAGTCATTTTAATTGTTGTACTAAAAATGGATGAATAAAGGAGATTCTACATCTTAGCAATGCATATAAAATTTTTGATTGTCTTTTACTTTAATTTCTTGTACGTAATAAATTAGACATAGAATTATTACAAATTATTGTTGCTATTCGATTAATGTTATTTTAACTTTAACTCGATAAAACACTCAGTCCTTGTGAGTTCGACACTCCACGCACTACTATATTACTTGATCACGATCCCGTTCACTTATGAATTTTCAAACGGTCAACAAACTACCCAACCCAAAATGAGAAGCTCATTCAATTGTTATCCGCCACCAAATAAGTTAAAATCAAAGGCAAGTTCACAAGTGATAACTATAAATGGGAGTATACTACAAGCTAGTAAAATCATCTCCCTTGAGTTACAGACAATTGGAAGATAAGAAAACAATCCTCCGTGAAAAAATTGTAGTCCACCATGTAATAGGGAAACAACTCTATGAAACGAATCAAAACATGCATGAGCATAGTCAGACATAGCTTGGAAAAACACAGGCAGCCAGAATTATAAACTCCCAAATTACTTCTCCCTCGCTTCAATATAGATCTTCTGATGATATTTCATTTCCTCCTCATACCTCTTTTTCAAGCTTTCTACCATAAAATGTTTCTCCAAAGGGAGGTCCACTGATTTCACCAAGTTAGTTTCATCTTGGTAGCTCTGTTGATGATTGGTTGCGCTTCAAAACTATTAGGTTTTATAGTTATTGGTAATCTTTAGACAAAAATATAGTTGTAAAAGAGTTTTAAAAGTCAAAGAGTCAATTGGTAGGTTGTCTTAACTATAAAACACTAGTTTGAATTTTCCGAGAGTCCTTTCCGTCCTATACTACTTCAAAACATAAATATTATATATACCCAAGTCCCACTTCGTGAAAAGATTGGCTGAATGTTATTTTATCAGAGACTTGTCAATGAAAGCTTAGAGGCCAAATCTAAAACCTTAACAAGTGACCTAGAGAAATCTAATACTCAACTCCATTCTTTCTTGAGTGGTACTCAAAAACTTGATAATCTCTTAGGGATGAACAAGCTGCTGGAAATAGGCAAGATTTAGGATATATTCAGACTGATAATAATACTGCTAATTCATCTAAGAATATTTTTATCCTAGCTACTAACAAACCTAGGAATGTTGCTAATCATGAATATAAGGACAATGGTATCATTGGACAGAAGCTCGTAGACAACATAGGACCAATCAACCTAGAGACCAGTATCAAAAATCACGTAGTTTTAAACCTATGTTTATTCTTACGTGTCACAATTGTGGTGAACTAGGACACACAAGACCTATGTGTCATAAACTCATGAATAGAAGTAGAAGTTAGGATATCTCTAACAAGGTTAATTTCCTTACCAATCAGGTTGGCCCCTTAACTAAGATGATGACTCAATTGATTAAGATTACCTCTACTTCTAAGAAGGTATGGGTTAAGAAAAATGATCTCCATAGGTATGAAGAAAAACTGAATTTCTATGTTGCTCATGTTGCTTTTAAAGCAAAAATAACTCTGTGTAATATCTTGATATTACATGTTCTAGAAATATGTGCGAAAATACATCCTTGTTTTCAACTCTTGATGATTAGAATGGCGGTATGGTTACTTTTGGAGATAATGCTACTGTACCTATCCTTGGTAAATGTATCGTTAATATATCTGGATTATTTGTTATCTCAAATGTGCTTTATGTGAAGGGCTTAAGATCTAAATTGTTAAGCATTAACCGAATATGTGATGTTGATTTTGATTTTGAGGAGTTTTATCGAGAAAAGGTGTACTGTTGTGATTCATACGGTATCATTGTCATCGAATGAGTAAGAACTTCTAATAATTGTTATGTAGTTCTTCCAAATTCTAGATATGTGTATAGTAGTGCTAAGATTGACATGACTGAACTTTGGCACAAAAGGCTTGGTCATATGAACTATAAAAGTTTGTTTAAGTTGACCAAGAAGGAACTTGTGAATAGTTTACCTAAACTGGAAAAAATAGAAAACACATTTTTGTAGACCATGTCTACAAGGTGATTTAGAGTACATCTAAGCAAACCTCTAGCATCTTGACAAACAAGCCTTTAGAATTACTCCATATGGACTTAATGGGACTGATGATGTCATTTATGGAGTCGTCATGAGCACGATGACGTCCAATGTGCCCCATTTCTCAACTAAGGGATGGCTAGAGGACCGGCTTCATGGTTCTACTCATAAACAGGATTAGCACTCCTCGGGGTGGTAGTGCTCGGGAAATTTACTTGGTCAACGCCAAAACACTCCGAGATCAAGCATTACTGGTCCTCTTTCAGAAAGGTGTCCTACCCCTACCTAGTTGCTGTTTCTCAAGAGTTCTAAGTCAACAAGGAGTCTACCCTTGATGGTACTACTGAAAGGATAGAACAAGACGTCTGTTCAACACATATCCCAACAATAATGTCTAAAATCAAGGTGATGAGTCCTTCTAGAACTCTCATACCTACCTCTACAACTACAGTATTCTCATCCACTATTCAGGTACGTTTTTACAAGTATTTGTTAGCATACATCTTTTTCTCTATTATGTCTCTGACTTAAGCATCGGAGGGACGACGAGGTTAAACCTCGAAGCCTTTGTTTCAGGTACCATAAGACCTCGTTCGGGCTCGTTCTCTGTCATCAAGTTTGGGAAATTAGTAGGTACGATTATTTGGTAACATCATTGGCGCCGCATGTGGGAATCACTACCAAAAGTCATGGTGAATACACGTTCAGGTCTTCCTCTCGCAAGCTCATCCACTCCAAACCAACCACCTGCTACGAATCCTCCAATTCATTAAGAAGGGTCAGTAGGAATGTCGAATCCTCTGCCCGTGATGGTTAATGCTGGAGCATTCTAAGAGCTTCGTCAACAAGTTGCGACCCTGGCTCAGCTACTTAACCAAGGAAATATTCTCCATGCTCTAGTACCAGCGCATGCACATACATTGCATCGAAAGAAGGTGTCATCGCCGATGCTCGAGCTCGGGACACCCGTGAGGCCCATGATAATGGTGGATCTGGGGCCTCGGGCATACCACTACATGCCTCGACCTTGAGATTGGTAACTATGGACTCAGGAGAACTCGCTATGATCATACAAAATGGAATTGCTACAGGACTACAATAGCATACTAAGGGAGTGACGGGGTTCATCCCTAACACTCCGTTCACGATGGAAGTTCTTTCATATCCTCTCCTGGACAAGTTCAAATCCTCCCGCATGAAGGAATATGATGGGACCACTGACCCCATCAACCATGTAAATGTCTATACAGACGTCATAAACCTATAGGTTGTACCAAATCAAATAATATGCAAGGCCTTTTCTCAAACATTGACCAATGCTGTTAAGGATTGGTTCGCCACACTGGAGCCCAACTCCATATTGTTATTATCTAACCTAGATGAAAAGTTCTCCGCCTTCTTTACAAGTAGTAAGCGCATCAAGAAGACAACAGCCACCCTCATGTAGCTCTGCTAGGGATCTAATGAGACCTTACGTAACTTTATGACGAGATTCAACAAAGAGAGGTTACAGATATCGGACTTTCACATCACAGTAGTAGTTTCAGCTCTAACATGTGCAGTAAGATATGAGGCATTCAAGATATCATTATCTAAGATACCCCAACGTCAGTGAGAGAGCTCTTAACCCGAGGTAAAAAATACATCAACATGGAAGAGGCAAATGAATGCTACCACGAGCTCTGAGAAATCTTAGCTTAAGAGGTTATACGAGCCCAGTTTACGATAGGATCATGTTCGGGGCAAGCAGAGACAGAAAGGACCACCTAGGCCATTTCCTCATCTGAATACTTCAAAATCCAATATACTGATGGAGACCAGGGACATTAAAGAGCTTAAATGGCCTCCTAGGCTGCTATCTCCCTCGAAAACTAGGGACAAGAACAAGTACCGTGATTTTCAAAAGGATCATGGGCACACAATGGAAGAATGCATAATGTTGCAGTAAGAGATCGAGGCATTGATTAGAAGGGAGTTTTTGAAGACTTACGTCGGGAACGACAAACGTCCAAGGACTGATCAGAACAAGGGTAGGACCTCGGGCCCAAGAGGAGATAACAAGCCCACCACCGGTACGATCAATATTATAGTTAGAGGAATAACGTCGGGAGGAGACTCAAACAATGGAAGAAAGAATTATGCTCAGCAGTATTGACCAGGGGACCACTCCTTCCAACCTGAAAGACATCACATTCGGGGCATGGGATTTTGAAGGTATAACTTTTCTTCATGATGATGCCTTGGTCATATCCACCATAATAGCCAACTTTGGAGTCAAGAGGATACTCGTGGACAATGGGAGTACAGCAAACCTGTTGTCCTACGAATCTTATGTGAAGATGGAGATTTCCACCAGCTAACTCAAGATGGTAAAGGCCTCGCTCTAGGGATTTGGGGGTGGAACGATCATTCCAAAAGGAATTGTCGACCTTCCACTAACTTTGGGTTCAAAACAAAAACAGGTAACAAAGATAACATATTTCTACGTTGTATGGATGCCTGTACCATACAATGCCATTCTTGGGAGACCACTACTCAACAAGATTAGGGCCATTGTGTCCACCTTTCACCTCGATATGAAGTTCTCAATGAGTCATGGCATAGGGATTGTGCGTAGAGATCAATCAGCAGGAAGGAAGTGTTATATCTCAAGTATTCAGGGTTTGCGCACTGACGTCATACAACTATCCACCCTTGAGCTCGAGCTCGAGCATTGTGATGGACTTGCTCCAGTAGAAGATTTGGTAGAGGTCGAGCTCGAGCATGATAAAAAAGTAACCATTGGTCGGGATCTTGACGCCACTCTCAGGGATGAACTTATCAAGTATTTGTCCCGCAACATTGATGTATTCACCTGGAAGGTGGAAGACATGCCAGGGATAGACCCTAGTATTATGGTCCATAAACTAAACGTAAGGCCTAATGCTAGGCCAATAAAGTAAAGAAAGATGCCATTTGCATCAGAGAGACGGGAAGTAATACGTGAGGAAATCAACAAACTCGTCAATGCCCAATTCATCAGGGAGGTCCAATATCCATATTGGCTTGCCAACATCGTTCTTGTTAAGAAGGGTAATGGAAAGTGGATGGTATGTATTGATTTCACAGATCTTAACAAGGCGTGCCCAAAAGATAGTTATCCTCTACCTTGAATCGATAATTTGGTGGACAACACCTCGAGCCACAAGTTGTATAGCTTCATTGATGCTTTCTCGGGCTATTACCAGATTCTTATGCCTGAAGAAGATCAAGAGAAAACATCATTCATAGCTGACTCTGACATCTACTATTACACGGTCATGCCTTTTCACTCGAAGAATGTGGTGGCAACGTATTAGAGGCTCATCAACAAACCTGATGGGGAAGAACATTGAGTCCTATGTCGATAACATAGTGGTCAAAAGTAAGCAAGAGAATAAACATATCGCCAACCTACAGAAAGTGTTTTCTACTCTTCGAATATATATGATGAAGTTAAACCCAGCCAGTGTACTTTTGGGGTGGCATCAGGGAAGTTCTTGGGTTTCATGATCACTCGTAAGGAAATTAAGGCCATTCCAGACAAGATACGGGCCTTATTATCCATGGAATTACCTAGGAGTAAGAGGGAGGTCCAGAAGTTGACAAGTCGAGTTACTTCTTTGAATAGGTTCATGTCTAGGGCAGTTGACAGGTGTTTTTCCTTCTTCAAAGTCCTAAGAGGCAATCAGAACTTCAATTGGAATGAAGATTATGAGAGAGCTCCCAGGAACTCAAGAAGACATTGGTTACTCCTCTAATACTCACAAAACCCGAGCCCGGGGACACATTATACTTGTACATGGTCGTATCCCAGAATGCAGCGAGTGGAGTACTGGAGAAAGAGGTGAAGAAGGCTCAACAACCTATCTATTATGTGAGCAAAGTATTATTGGACGCAAAGACAAGGTATATGCTGGTAGAGCAACTTACCCTGGCATTTGTTGTGGCACCTCGAAAGCTGCATCAATACTTTCAGTCAGACCCCATTGTTGTTGCTTACGGATCAACCACTCAGACCACGTTCATTCCTGCCACAAAAAAAAATCTTGTGAGATTGCTTATCTGAAACTCAAAGGTAAGTATGCCATTGGATTGAGACTTACCGAATAGCGTAGGGTCAATCGTCCTACTTATTGGCATCAACCACCGAATAGGTTTGAACCAGGGTTCATTTTCACTTGCCACCACTGTGGTTCACTGGGGCACATTAGATCTAGGTGTAGTAATTGTGTGAGTAGAAGTAAGAATCTAGACTTCAATAGCAAAGTTGACTTTCTTACTGATCAAGTCAGCCATTTAACTAAGATGATGACTCGATTAACTCAATCATCTTCTGCTTCTAAGAAAGTTTGGGTCAAGAGGAGCGAACTCGAAGGTCGTGAAAATGGTCGTGCTCTTCATGGTAAAGGCATTCAATTTTTGCCCTGATTTGAAGTTTATGTGCATGCATGTGCGGTTCATTGTGTCCATTCGTTCATGCATCCCATTTGTTTTTTTTCTATTGTTTCTATTTCTTCTGCATTTATTTGTTTTAAGCATTATTTTCAAAAAAAAAATTTGAAAAATGGTAAAATTTAAAAAAATAATTGGCAAACGACACATTGTTATAATTTTAAACATGTTATGTCTGACCAAATAAGCAATTATCTGTTTTGCACTGTTATTTGCATTGCTTAGTTCGATTTAACGTGGAGTGTCGAGTATGTGTATCAGTAAACTTCTACACTACATACACTATGATCTTGTGAATGAGTCTGAACTGTGTGTGAGACTTGGGATGACAGTCACATGTTAGTAGGGTGACCTCGAACATGAATTGACCTACATTTAGACGACCTTAGCTCGAGGTAGTCTCTCTGCATTGTTGCATTTATGATGAAAAAAAAAATTAGTGCTTCATTGTTTCATCTTATACTCTATTTGAAGTCTATTTGACTTGAGTAATTAAATCTGAGGATTTCTCAAACCTAGTGCTTATGGTCATCTGACTTAAGTTAACTAGCCTAAAACTCGTTACAGGGGTCAATTTAGTCGCTTAATGGACAAAGTCTGCACATAAGATGTTATTTTCAAGAAAAGCGATATAAAATAAAACATGCTCAAATTCAGGGGGAGAAAAGAAACTTATCATATAATTGAGCTCGTTTTCAGGTCCTAAAAAATAATTAGGTTTCACTTTCATCAGTAGGAATCATACTTATTTAACAGTGATATTTTGCATGTACTTTCTCACAAATTTAAGGTTTGGAATCGTTTTCACGAGAAAATACTGGCACATTACACACTTGAGTCATTTATACACTTTACTTCGTCTTGAACTTAACTGCGTATGTGGGAAAGTCTTTTTGATATTGCTCGACTTGTGATTACATACTTGATGTGAATTGTCAAAGTCTGGGAGCATGATTTACCTTAATTTTGTTTTATTTAAAAAATGTTATTTTCTGATTTTTTTTGAATTTTTAGTGCTATTTCTGACATTTGCTGTGTCGCCAGCTTATCGCTGGAACACGCTTGAGTGACGCAGTAGAAGTTACCTCGTTCGCTTGTCGTTTAACCGCTGCTCGAGCGACAGCCCGTATTTCTGAACTAAAACGCTTCATTTAAAGGGTTTTTCGCATTTTTGCTCACTATTTCACTTGATTTCCCTAAAATTTCCAAAACCCAAACAAAATCACATATTTACCCACTTCATTAACACTTTGAATCATACATTTCAATTGCTATTTCATCAAATCACTCACATTTGAAGGTAATTTTCGAAAACTTGGGGTTTTCACTATTTTCGCAATTTAGTTGGATTTTTTCATTGTTTGGTCATTCTTGCTTGGATTTTATTCTATTGTACTTCATAAGGTACATATTTACATAGAATATTGTTCATTTGTGCGAGTTTTTTCATCAAAAATCGGATTATAGACCATTTTGGCATTCTTTGGAATTTGATTTGCGTATTCATTTAGTATGAAAAGTTCTTTGAGTTACTTAGGTTTGATTGTGCATTAAGTGTGATGGTGTTGGTCGTGATTTAGAATGATGTTGTTGGGTTGGGTAATTTTGGACTGGTTTTAGGTTGGAGTCGAGTTTTGGTTTGGAATGAACTTAGTCGAGACTGGGTTGTTGGATGATTATAGTTGGATGTTGCATGTGGTGCATTGGAGTGTCGGGGTTGATGTTTCAATAGTTGCAATGGGTGTGCTTGATTGTGACACCACACAAAGATATCACATCACTACGTCTTGACACCACGACACGTGTCACATCTTCATGTCACCTACGTCTATGCATAATTGCATGTCTCCATGCATTCACGGTAGGGCACGTCTGTCATTTCTTTTTCCTCGTTTTGCATGCATTCATGCATATCTTGATTTCATTTATCGTTTATCGAGGTTTCAATGGTTTTGTGATTCCAATCTTTCAGATGCCGTCCAAGAGAGCACGCACTACTCCTTCTACTCTTAGTACTACGACTGCATTTAGTTAAACTAGTTTCGTTTATGCTATGGCTTAGGATGTTTTTAGGTTACAGTTCTCTCATCGCCCCATCCGTTTCAAGCACGAGGTCATTATCTCTGAGCTGTCCCCCGACCTTGCTATCATTTTCACTTCCCGGGGTTGGGAACCTCTTCTTGTTGATTTGTCACCCCCGTCGAGTCTTCTTGTTCAAGAGTTCTACTCTAACATCCATGATGTTGCAGCTCTTCTTTTCGAATTTTTCTTCGGGGTCGGGTAGTTAAGATTACTTTGGACATTATATCTAGTGTTATTCACATTCCGTGAGTCATCCACTCCCTATTTCCATATCTTACCCTCGATTTACTTCCTTTGGACACTTTAGTCCGATCCACGGTGTTTAGCACACCAATAAAGGGTAGTGCTGGTGAGATGTATACTGGATCTTTACACATTGACCGCCAGATTCTGTTGCGTATTATGTGCACGAATCTATGGTTGATTTCTCACACTTCTTTATTACCTATGGAGAAGGTTCATTTTCTTCATGCCCTACTGCATGTCGATTCCATTGATCTTCCCACTTTCATTTGATAGTAGATCTTGAGGGCTTTTCGTGTGATGGGTACGAGGGTTAGGCTTTCCTATGCATGTCTTATTCATAGGTTAGTCACTTCCTTAGGGGCTAGTTTCCTTGAGGGGGTTTCGAGGTGGGTTTTTTGGCCCGATTAGTCATACCACTATAGCTCAGAGTCGATCGCATGCTTCATTCGAGCCAGTACAGTCAGTTGACCCGATTGTGCCAGCCAATCCCATCGATCACCTAGTCTCTTTTGATTCGTCTAACTTTCTTCTGCTCTTTCATCCTCCAATATCCCATCCACTTCTTCAGCTCATCCTCTTTCTGCGTCAGTACCTTTACTTCCTCCTAAGTCTACTTCTTCTACGTCTGCTCCCATCGACCCGTTAGTCACTCATTTGGGACAGATGATCGTGCTTATCGAGCAGCAGGCTCATATGATGGCAGAGATTACACATCTTCGTGCCACCGTTGATCGCTACACCGCCGACTTCGCTACAATACAGGGTTCTGTTGGCTATATTTAGCGTGGACTACGATGGACTTGTCACCATTGGGATGATGCTTCTGAGGAAAGGACTGACTCTGATGATGCTGTCGGTACTTTTTAGGATTTTCCTTTATCATTGTGTGACAAAAATTGGGAGTATAGTAAAGTGTATATATGCAGTTTTTGTTGATTGGAGGAGTCTGTATAAATTTTTATGCTTATATATGGTATGATTTCTCTAAATCTGTATAATCAACATTTTGCTATGTATATATAAAATTGATATCCATCTTTTTTACTTGCATTATACGTCTAAGGGTTCGTTGGGGATGAGACATAGATACATTTACATATTGATATTACTTTTATGTCTAAGAAGTCGTTAGGGAAAGACATAGATACATTTACCCACTACTTAAACACGTTGAGAGTTTGTAGTAAGGGATAGCACATCATATTTATTTGAATTCAGTTTCACTAAATTAAATTTTTGATATTGTTATAGTGTCAATATTTCGTTTTGGTATGTTGGGTTGTATTGATACAGTGTCTTAATTTAGCTAGTGATTTAAAACTGAAAAATATGCTATTTTATTTACAATTGCTTAAATGACACCTGCAAGTGAACTGTTTGAATTGTGATTATCTTTGATACCATTTTTCACACATTTTACACTGGTATTTGAGTTGTCTATTTTAGAAAATAGGTACTACATAGTTTGTTCAAGATAGTTTATAGTTTAGGTAGTGTCATTATTTTGAATCTGTAACTTTTATTTTATTACTGCCTTGACATTGATTAGTGTTTTGTCACAGGATGCCAAAGGGGAAGTTTGTTAAGTTTTAGTTGATTTTGTAATTGAAAAATTCTATGAACAGAAGGACTTAAATTGATAGGTTGTAAAAGTTCAAGGAGTAATGTGTAATTTATTTAAAAGATAGTTAAATAGGTATAAGGTTTCGAGTTTGGAATAAAGAGGAAAATGTGTGGATTTGCGCTGGATTGTCGCCAAAGGTTGGCTCGAGCTACAAAAGCAGAAACATCATCGCTAGACCGTCGCTCCTACTTCGCTCGAGTGACACACTGTCGCTAACCTTTCACTCGAGCGACAGCTGTATATGAAAAAAAATTATTTCACGTTTTAAAGGCTTTTTTCTTGACCATTTATTTCTTGACCTATCTATATATACTAGAACACGTACAGAACATTTTCTCTGAATGTTGTTAATTGAGATAGCTTCATCTATAAGAGATCTATTCATTCCATCTTTCAACCTTTATCTTGTATGAGTGCTTTGGTTAGAAAAATATCAGATTCAATATCCAAATACCAAAAACCAGAAACCAGACTTCCTACATATCTGTTAAAGGTGCTGAAGATCGAGGAAGGCGAATGGAGTTTTAGTCTATGAAGGACGGGTTGTTCTTCATTATCTACAGGAGATAGGTGATGCTACCAAGCTAGGGGTTGCTACATGATAGTGGAGTTCTATGAGAGTATTGGTTATTACAGCTGGAATTGGTACATAGGAGCACAAAATTCAGGAGAGTTGTCAGTATTGCAGTCAGGAAATCAAATAGTTCGTATCGTCATCTAGTCTAGTAGATTGTAAGTACAAAAACATTTATAGTGGATTGACTAGCAAAGTGCCCGAAGTTTTTTCTAGTTGGGTTTTTCCGTGAACAATACTTGTGTTCATTACTATTTTATTATTTATTGTTTATGATATCCAAACTACGATAATTCAATAAGGATAATTTGACTTCCATAATTAACCATCTAGATAAGAATTAAAAGTGACTTGTTGCTTTTTAATTCATGGTTGATTTTAATTCCGCATTAAATACTTATTCACCCCCCTCTATGTATTGTTAGGGTCGAACTGTGTAAATTTCAAACTTATTTCAAAATCATCATGACATTATGTTTTTTGGAAGATCAACTAAAAATCCTCATGAACATAATCGAGCCTTCTTGATGTTGTGCAATATGATTAGTCACGAAGGCATGTCTACTGAAGCTTTTCGACTACGCTTATTCCCCACACTTTAAAGGACGGCACACGTGACTAGCTAAACTCACTAATCCCTGGGAGCATAGTTTCATGGAATGATATGGTGCAGAAATTCACTTTAAAATTCTTCCCACCTTCTCGAGTCCATCAACTCAAAAATGAAGTCCATACTTTTGAGCAAAGAGACCTCAAGAGCTATCTAGAAGCTTGGAAAATATTTAAAGATTACTTTAGAAAGTGCCCCAATCTGAACATTCCTAAGGACTCTAAGATCTGCATATTTTATTCAGGCTTAAGACTTAAATTTCACAACATAGCCGATGCTTCAACAAGAGGGTCAATAATAGATATCCCACTGAAAAATGCTTTGGACCTATTTGAGAGAATTACAGAGAATCAATCTATGTAGCCAATAGATAGAGAAGTGTCGAGGAAAATAGTACGAATACACAACGTGGACATAGCTATATCATTAGCAGTCCAAATGGAAGCATTGACAAGAAGGTTGGATAACATTACTCAGAATGTAAACATGGTACATCAATCGAAATTGATTTGTAAAGGTTGCGGGTCTGATCATAATACAGAAAGATGTCCGTTAGCCACCTGAGGAGGTTAGTTATGCCTAAAATTTTCAGAGGCAACAGAACAATCCCTACTCCAACACATATAATCCGGAATGGAGGAATTATCCAAATTTTTTGTGGGCTAGCAATCGAAGTCAAGGACAAGGAGGAAATTTTTAGTCAAGACCACCAAGATTCCAACAACAACAGTAGCAGCAAAATAGAAAGCCATCAATGGAGGAAATATTAACTCAGTTCATTACTAAAAGTAAGACTAATTTCCAAAACCAACAGGCAATTATTCAGAACCATCATGCTGCAATTAAAAATTTGGAAACTCAGATGGGTCAGATGGCAGATGCATTAGTGAGAAGAACTCAAAGAACCTTACCTTACCAAGCAACACAAAGACAAATCCTTAAGAATAGGTTTAGGCTATCACTACTTGAAGTGGAGTTCAATTGCCAAAAATAACGGTGAAAAGAGCAGTTACGACTACAGATAAGGTACCTACCACGGGTGAAGAACACGTAGATTAGTCACATAAAACAACAAACACACATAAAGCTATTTCAGATAGTCCACATGTTAAGAAAATCGTTCCTATCAAAGCATACGTACCTCCGGTCCCATTTCCGCAAAGACTGTAAAAACACAATCTTGATAAACAATTCGCGAAGTTTTTTCTAAAAGTTGCACATCTACATACTATTTGCAGAAGCCTAACTCAGATGCCGAACTATGCCAAGTTTATGAAGGACATATTATCAAATAAAAAGAAGCTGGAGGATAATAAAATGGTGATGTTTAACGAAGAATACAGTACAATACTTCCAACATAAATTAACACCAAAATGAAAAGATCCAGGGAGTTCTACTATTCTTTGCAATATTGGTAACAAATACATAAAAAAAGCATTATGTGATTTAGGAGCCAATATTAATTTAATGTATTCATCTCTTTCCAGGGAATTAGGTTTGGGGAAAGTAAAAGTTACTATAGTTACACTGTAGCTCGCTGATAGGTCAATCAAATACCCAAGAGGAATTGTTGAAGACATTTTGGTAAAGGTTGACAATTTTATCTTTCGAGTGGACTTTATTATCCTGGACATGGAAGAAGACAAAGATGTACCTCTTATCCTTGGTCATCCATTTTTTGACTACTAGCATAGCATTGATAGATGTGCAGAAGGGACAATTAATTTTTAGAATAAATGATCAAGAATCGACCATCAACGTCTTCAATGCACTCAAATTTGATGTTGAACCAAATTCTTGTTGCTAGATTGATATGTTGGAGATAACTGTAACAGATACATTTAGACTCAATTATTCTCAAGATCTACTTGAGACTTGCCTAGTTCATTCAAAAGAAGAGCCATTCGAATAAGAAAAGATAGAAGACTGTGTTCGCCAGCTAGAAGGAAATCCCATCGTGTTGAGACTGATATAGCTGGAGCTATGAGAAAGCCCCTCAAGGTCTTTATCATCTATTCAAAATGATCCAACTCTTGAACTAAAGCAGTTGACTTCACATTTATGGTAAGCCTTCGAAAACACACAAATACTTCTAGTCATCATCTTAAATGCTCTTAACAAAGATGAAGAAGATCTGCTAATAAGGGTACTTCGAGATCACAAAACAACAATAGGATGGACCATCTCTGATATAAAAGGGATCCATCTTTCACTTTTCATGCACAAGATTTTGATGGAAAATGAGTTTAAACCTTCAATAGAGTGGCAACATAGGTTAAATTCGAAGATGCAGGAGGTTGTGAGGGCAAAAGTGCTAAAGTTATTGGATGCGGAGATTATATAACCTATTTTAGATAGTCATTGGGTAAGTCCAGTACATGTAGTCCTGAAGAAAGGAAAAATTATAGTGGTGTCAAATGAAAACAATGAGTTGATTCTTGATTCATATACGCACAGTCACAGGTTGGAGAGTTTGCATTGACTATCGTAAACTAAACAACGCAACTAGGAAGGATCACTTTTCCCTTTCTTTCATAGATCAGATGTTAGAGAGACTCGTTGGACATTCACATTATTGCTTTATGGATGGGTATTCGAAATATAATCAGATTCCTATAGTACCAAAAGATCAAGATAAGACCACATTTACGTGTCCTTATGGGACCTTTGCATACAATAGAATGCCTTTGGATTGTGTAATGCTCTAGCTACTTTTCAGAGGTGTATGATGTCAATCTTTTCCGACATTGTAGGGAGTATTGTGGAAGTATTCATGGATGATTTTTCCATGTTTGTGTCATCATTCAATGAGTGCTTGGGTTACTTGAGATTGGTGTTGCATCGATGTCAAAAAACTAATCTTGTACTTAATTGGGAAAAATGTCACTCTATGGTTCAAGAAGGAATTGTTTTGGGGCATTAAATTTCAGCTCAGGGTATTGAAATTGACAAAGCTAAGATACAGGTGATTGAGTAGCTACCTCCGCCTACTTTTGTAAAAGAGATAAAAAGCTTCTTGGGACATGCTAGTTTCTATCGACGTTTCATCAAGGATTTTTCAAAAATACCCAAACCTACTTGCACTTTATTGGAAAATGACGTGCCTTTTAACTTTTCAAATGATCGTTTGGTTGCTTTCAGTACCTTGAAAGAGAAATTGGTTACAACACCTATTTTAGTTGCACCTAACTAGAATTTGTTGTTTGAATTAATGTGTGATTACGCAATTGGAGTAGTGTTGGGACAACGCAAATATAAAGTTTTGCATGTTATTTAATATGCTAGCAAAACTCTTATTGAAGTTTAGTTGAACTATACAACCACAGAAAAAGAGATTTTGGCAGTCGTGTTCGCCTTCGATAAATTCAAACCTTACTTGATTGGGTCAAAGGTCATAGTATATACTGATCATTCAGTGTTTAAGTATTTGCTTGGTAAGAAGGATGCAAAGCCACGACTCAGCAGATGGGTGCTTCTCTTGCAGGAATTTGACTTGAAAATCAAGGATAAAAAATGAAGTAAAAATCTAGTGGCAGACTACTTATCCCATTTGGAGCAACAAGAAGAAGAGTTTAATGACGAAATTAAGGAGGAATTCCCAGACGAGACACTTTTTGAGATCAATTCAACACCTTGGTATGCAGATTAAGTCAACTATTTGGCCAAGTCTATTATTCCTCCAGAGCTAGTCAACAGAAGAAAATTCTTCATAATGCGGAGTTATAGTCAGTCCAAATTTTTTGTTTTTTTTAATGGTAAAATTAATAGATTATAATCATATTCATTTATTTGTTATCTTAAATCATATTATTTTGGTTCATTTGCTTTCTTAAATAGTGCTTAAACCACTCAAAATGTAATTTATTTAAGTTATTATCAATAGAACATGGATATCTTTGTAAGTATGTGGAATGTGTATATGATTGGATGATAGGATAAAATTGTTTTAAAGTTTACAGGAACTTATACTTTTGTTTTGATCCAATCATATTTCCATTCAACTTTTAATTTAGCATCAAATATTTATTGTCAGGGAAGTGGCAAAATGGTGGCTTGAAGCGCCTGGTGTGCGGACACCACGCTCCGCATTATAGTGAGATTTTTTTTTACTCCACATAATGCGGAGCTAACTCCACATGATGCGAAGCTGGTGCTCCACATTTTGCGGAGAGAGCGCTCTATAGAAATACGGAGTAAATGCGGAGCACCAGCTCCACATCTTGCGGAGACACAAGTGCCTGGTGTGTGGCCAGGCGCGGTGTCTCCGCAAGATGCAGAGTAAGCTCTACGGAGCACCATCTCTGCAAAATGCGGAGCACCAGCTCACCATCATGTGGAGTTGGAGACAGTTTGGCATTCCTGTTTTTGCTATTTTCGTTGTTCCAAATGCATATTTTTCAAAGTTCAAAATTATTTTTCACAATAAATATGACACTGAGATCTCAACAAGGCTGATCTAATATCAAAACCCTTGTTAGAATCACCCAAAAAACATAAAAAAAAAAATTGATGTCAACTCTGCATAATACGGAGAGAGCTCCGCATAATACGGAGTACATGGTTCATGTCTCCAAATTCTATGGAGATGTCTTTATAGAATTTGGAGACACAGTTTGGTGTGGAGCATTGTTGCTCCGCATTATGTGAAACACAATTTTTTTCCAGTTTTTTTAAAGGTTTCTTACTTCATTCCATATATACATAAAATTGAAATTTATTCCGTGTCTCCGCATCCCGCGCCTCTTTTATCATTTCTTATTTTTTTTTTGTCAAAAATTCTACTTATTTACATTTTACACAAACTATAAATACAGGTCGATCCCCGTTAGAGGCACTGGCCCCACGACGTCTATCTTTTTTTTTTCCAATTCTACTATATTTAGTGCCCTCTCGACCCCACGTATGTATGGAATGGAATATTTTCCAATGTTTTTGAATTAAATTATTAATAAGTGAAATTGTATTTATAGTTTGTGTAAAATGTAAATGAATACATTTTTTGGCAAAAAAAAATGAAAAAAAGGCGCGAGGTGCGAAGACACGGAAGAAATTTTAATTTTATGTATATATATATATATATATATATATATATATGTGTGTGTGTGTGTGTGTGTGTGTGTGTGTGTGTGTGTGTGTGTGTGCAACTCCACATTATGCAAAACTGAAAAAAAAAAAAAATAGTTTGCTCTGCATAATGCGGAGCAAATAAGATTTTTTTTATTTGCTTAAAATTTTCCTAACTTAATTAATTAAAACCCCTTTCATAGTATAAATTTCATAAAAAACATAAATAGAAAATGACATCCATTCCACATTGTTTTCTATAAAAATTGTAGCTACAAATCAAAGCTAAAGGGAAATTGTTACAGCAAAATTAACTTTTATACAAGAACTTACAATGAACTTTGGGAAAAAAATAATATGAAAAAAAGGCGCGGGTGCAGAGACCTTGCAGAAATTTTAATTTTATGTATATATGGAACTCTTGACAGAATAACATGTTGTTGTCTTCTAGTACCACCTACATCTGGAGGACTTGCTCCTGCAATTTCTTTCGACATATAATGCATTGAAGCACTTCAATAAGTTGAGGTCTGAAAGAAATGAAGATTTATGTCTAAGAATTAGTGTCAGACAAGGAGGATGTGCTGGCATGTCTAATACTATGGATTTTGAGAACATGGAAAATGCTAGACCCGATGATTCTTTTATTGAATAAATGAATTTGTTATAGGTATGATTGCAAGTTCATTTAATTCCTTACGAGGAATTTGAAATTGAATTATTTTTTCATGTTGCACTTGTCTGTACTTAAGCTTAAATTGTTGTTAATAATAGTTAAAGTATGTTAAACAAGGGTGCCAGTCAACAAAAAAATAAAAATAAACATGAGTTCTGTCCTTATAGCCCTTAAGTATAGTGATGAGATATTATGTTTTTTCATGGAAGACCAGTTACCATCATTTCTGTCCCTAATATTCTGAAGATGGTGATTGAATGAGGATGAGACCTTTAAAATCCAAAACTAAACCTGATATAATTTTCTCTGGAAATTGGCCTTCTATATTTTTTTTTGATAGTTTAAAAAGTTTGATTTACCTGAGATTGGAATGGTGGATAACATCTGACTCACAGTGGCCTTGAAACAAGTTCACCTTCTTAACGACCCAATCCAAATTTCTTAAGGCAAAAGTTGTTTGATTGAGCTGTAACATGTAGAATGGATAAAAGGATACTTTGATTGCTATTACTATGACAGTCTCCGCAACACATTAGGATTTTTTTTTACTTGTCGTAGGCGGAGACACTGAGACTATCTCCTCATTATGCGATGTGGATACCAAACAATTATTTGTATTCTTATGTAAACCTTCCTATAGTAAAACACAACACAATTTAAGAATTCAACCTATATGATCTTCATCATTTTTTATTTATTACAAATTGACTATGAACAATGTATTTATACACGGATAATTGTCCAAAATAGAGAATCTATTTACAGGATATCTCTAGGCTACCTACCTATACACATTTTCTTTATAATCACAAGAATTAAATTCAAATCGAGAAGAGTCCATCGACAAAAATAGAGATTCAATCGAAATACGATAAATTTTAAGCCCTTGTTTGATCCCCATTTTTTTCAAAATACATTTTCTCTCTTTTTTTTAATCACATTCTTCAATAATAATATTGCACACAACCCAAAACTTTCCCTTCATTTTTAATCACATATTTTTCATCAGTTTACTATTTTCAAAATGCATTATACACTTAAAAATGGAGCTAAAAAAGGCCATAAGTATGATGTTCTTATGAAAGTTGCAAACGTTTAGTATTATCAAAGGATTGATAAAGTACAAATAGGCATCAAAAAATATCTGAGAAAACAGAATACAATAATTAGTACATATAGAACCATCTTGAGGCTCTTTTTTTTCATCCTCTTTGGTCTCATTTTCTCCATTTACCTTCGTCTCAGCATCGAAATACTTTGAGACCTCTAGAATAAGAATTGTGTATGTTTGTGGGGAATAGGAATTTGATGATTGAACAGAAAGATCAAAATCATCATCATCCTCAAATATACAAATGAAAAAAATAAATCTGTTTATTCAGGGCTCGTGCCAACAATCTAAAGCTCACAAGCATTGGTTTGTGTTCAATTCAATGTGTACTAAAAAAACCTTATCATAATGTTTCAGAAAATAATATTTTTGACTCGTGTTATTAGAGAAAAAAAGTTGTACATTTCATCTTAGAAAATTCTTCATTTTCAACAAAAAAAAAACCTAAAACATAACCAAGTTGCATCCAAAGTTATAAGTATAAAATGTTCTACACAAGCGTAAGGTCAAATTTTAGTATGTTGAGAAAACACATTAAAGTCAATTAACAAAATCAGTTGTAACATGACATTTTGTAATATTACCAATGGTTTATTCTTTGTTAATTGGTCTGTGTCAACATTATTTATCGATGTAATAAATATATATTTAATGAATACTAAAATGAATAAATAATTGTAAATAATTATTTATGTTTTTTTTCATTAATTAACAAAATTTTATTGCACACTATAAAACTAAAAAGGCGTGGGTGCAGAAATAAGGAACCAAATCACCTGAAGAGTTCGATATGATCGGTGTAATGACGTGTTTGATTTTCGCCATCCTAAAAAATGTATTTTGATTTTGAACTTGGAATTGAATATAATACAGAGATGTGTAATGTTAAGTAAAGCTTTTTTCTAGTAAAATGTGGCATTATTAGACAATGATTCAATTGATATTATATTTTTCTTTTACATTTATCAGAGAATTGAATAGCACAAGGAAGAAAACGAATACAAATCCCAATGGTACATGTATGTCAGCATCTTGACCATTGGGTAAGTAAAAAATAGACATTGATACTGGTGACGTTGCGGGGGTCGAGGGGGCAGTACCCCCTCATGGGGGTTTGGGGACAATGCCCCCGATGGGAATTGACCTGCCCGGTCAGGTCGCGGGAGTTGCCCCCTCGTGGGGGGTTTGGGAGCGATCGACCTGAATATGGAATTGAATATTTTGATTGACCTGAATATGGAATCAAAATAAAGGAATTTTGATTTTCATTTATGTATGGAATTGAAAATTTTCTAATGTTTTTGAATTAAATTATTACTAAGTGAAATTCTATTTATAGTTATGTGTAAAATGTAAATAAGTAGTATGTTCGGCAAAAAAAAATTAAGAAATGGAAAAAGAAACACGACAATGTCCGTGCCTCTGCACAATGTGGAGATACAGTGAAGTTGTCTCCGCATAATGCGGAGAGAGCTCCACATTTCACAGAGACAGTGCTCCGTAGAAATGAAAAATTACTCCGCATTATGCGGAGTAACTCCGCTTAATGCAGAGACACCAGGCACTTGGTGTCTCCGCATTATGTGGAGCTTACTCTACATAATGTAGAGTACCAGCTCCGCATCCTGTGGAGTTACTCAGCATTTCTATGGAGACACCAGTGCCTGGTGTGCGGACACCAGGCGCACACCAGACGCTGGTGTCCGGACACCACACTCCGCAGAATGCGGAGATAGCTCCGCATTATGTTGAGGAATTGTTTTTTGTTTTTTTTGACCAAATAATGTGACACAGCACTAACTCCGTATTATTTGATCATTTGTTCCGTTTATTTACATACAGTAATGTAAATAGCCAGCTTCCATTTATTTGATCATCTGCTCTAAAAAAACTTAAAAGACTCCAACTCCGCATTATGCGAAGTTCATGGTCTATGTCTCCAAATTATATATGGAGTGTTCTCTGCATAATGCGGAGTTGGAGTCTTCTAAATTTTCTTAGAGCAGATGATCAAATAAATGGAAGTTGGCTATTTACATTTCTATGTGTAAATAAATGGAGCAGATGATCAAATAATTAATATATATATATATATATATATATATATATATATATATATATATATATATATATATATATTATTTTACTTTTAATATATGGTCCAAATTAGGTATATATTCTGTTGAATTCATAGACTTTTATCCACTTAATCAATTGCAGTAAATGTCTTAATATCAAAACTTAACTAACTTATAAGTAAATTTTAGAGAGTGAACAAATACTGCAACTGAAAAAGAAGCTGATAGGTGATCTCAATAATTCAAATAGGAAAAGCCCATCTGTTTCATTTGATGCAAATCAGGATCTTGGTGCAAGTCTTTCGGTTTTCATTTGGAATTTGAATTAATTAGTTAATGAGTAATATTCACACAGTTGTCTCAACATCTATACGGTTCTTATTTTGCTCATCTAAAGCAGTTTGGAAGTCTGCCCGGATGTGGTAAACGAAAAATTAAGAACATAATTTACGAATAAAGAAGCAAAAAAAAAACAATTTAATTGACACAAAAATGAGCTTTTCTGTACTTATATAATTTTTATCTTCTTTTACATATTTACAGAACTCCACAATTCAGGAATCCAGAGATCAATTTTTTAGTTAAGTCAATTTCAAAATTGTCCCAACTTAAAGGTGAACACATATCCTTTCATCATGAGCTCCGCATTATGCGGAGATCCTCAAAATGCGGAGTTCATGTCCGAAATTTTTTGTTTTTTGTTTTTTGCCAATAATCTGCAATCTGTCATTTCCATTAGTACAATCAAAATAGAATTTTTCATTTGTAAACAATATTTGCATCCATGTTCGATTTTCTTCACAGAAAAATAAATAAAACATCAAATTGCTTAAATTCTTCATACTGTTTCATAGGAAAATTGCATCAGTGATGCATGTTTATCATCTTCACTTATTAACCATCTAATAAAGTAATAAAATCACGAAGGTGAGAAGTAAAAAGATTAATAATTGAAAACTCAGTCTCAAATCATTTCAGATGAACTTCCAGAAAGTTATTCCAATGGAAAAAAAAAACAATTGCAACTACAAAAAAGAATAAATATTAAACACAAGAAATTATCAAAAAAAAAAAAAAAACACACACACACACACACACACACAATATGCAACCTTACCAAAGGAACTTTACGGTGAGAACTGAAAATATTAATAATTTGAAAACCCAACACTAAAACATGTGAGATATATAACGAAGAATAATTGAATGGCGGTAGAAGAAGATATTTAAAATATCAACCCAATAGTCAACAAAGAAGGCTCAATCACTGTAGCAAAACCAGATAAAAAGACTTAGTAAACAAATAACACTAATTCACTGTAGAAGAGGTCGGCTACTGTAGCAAATCCAGTTCTAAAGAGGGTAAGTGTGCAAAGGAGTGTGACAAAAATGAATAGTGAATTTCAGGATGACTCTTTCAATAGAAGAGTGATTTGTAGCTATTTTTAAATTTTTATCATTTTCCTTATAATAGTCTCTCTCTCTCTCTCTCTCTCTCTCTCTCTCTCGTTAATACAGGACTGGGAATTTTGGTTTAAAGGGTTTATAGGGACATTAATTTAAACATATTTTTAGTAATAATATACTTTTGTTCTTTCAAAAATGAAATATGGTATGTTTGAACTTTATAAAATTGTTGCCTAATTTAACTTATACGTAAATATAAGAATACACCAGTTGCGTCATTATTAACCAGAGGGGAATCCAGGAAATGGACCCAGCACGGGCGTTGACCGTTGATCGATGACTGTAGACAATCAACGTTCGTAATAGTCAAAATATAATTCAATACATATATAAATACACTAAAACGTAAAAAATATATACATATGAAAATATATTTCAATACAAAAATATAAATATACAATCTAGGGACTAAAACCATCCATAAATTCTTATTTACTCATTTATCATAATTCATTAATAACAAATACTAAATAGTCCATAGAAAAACTCATTTACTCATTTATCATAAATTCATAATCTATAAAATTATAAATACCTCAAGACTCCAGTTGGTCTAGCCCAAAAACCCAAGCCTGCCCCTAGCCCGTAGCTCCAGCCTCCAGCCTCTCTTCTCCTCCACAATCCACTCCACTCTACCACAGCAGAAAATGCAGCCCATTGAGCCCAACACTAGCAGCCTCCAATGCTCCACTCCAGCAGAAACTCCGCACCGCTGCAACTTGCAGCGCTGCAGTCCAGCTTTGGAGTCGGGCCTCCTTTCACGGTCTTACCATTCACCAATCAACAGATACACAGGCCACAGCCCAGCCTCCACTCCAGCCCAAACAATCACAGTCACAGTCGGAACCGACAGCCTCCTCCACAGTCTTCCTCAGACCCCAAATTAATTTCGCCAACAATCGCCCATTCGCCATACCTCGTCGCCCAGTCTACTGTCAGAAGAAATGAGAAATGGCTATGGTCTATGGAAATTGGATTAGACTTATTCATTTTATTTGGTTTTTGTTAAATGGATTGGACTGAATTGGGCTAAAAAATCGGCCATTTATTTTTTTTAAAAATGAGACCCAAAAATTTTATTTGGTTCTACTCTAGCCCAGCAGCCTTCTCCCTTCTTCTGTTCTTCATCTTCTTCCTTCCTGGTGGTTGTTTGAACTGTGAAGAATTTTCACCGGACCCAGCACGGGCGATCGCGGGGGCTGGCCAGGTGCTGGGTCCGCCCATGTATGTAACTGCATATCAATGAAAACAATGACAATTTAATCCTTTTTAAACAGAATTAAAACTTAGTTTATATATGTTTTAACAAAGGTTGTTTTATGCACATTCTATCGTGAAGACATGTTCAGTCAATTTGTCATTCTATATATTCATCATCTTGTTCTCATTTGCATCCATGAGAATTAAAGATGATAATTCTTTCATATATATATATATATATATATATATATAAAAGAATACAAATGAAATAAGATGAGACTCTCTCTTTTTTATAGAAAAAGTGACAGTATGCCTCTTTTAAATTACACCACACTTTGTCATATACAAAAGACAAATAAAATGTTACATATTATCTCACTTTTTAATTTAAAGAAATGTTTAATTTCATATTCATATTTTTCACAAACGCACATGTATGCATCACTTTGATTGATCTAAAAGAATTCAAATGAGATAGACTGCGATTTTCTTAAAAAAATGTGATACAACATTTCTCTTTTCTCATTCTTATATTTGTATTTATATTTTTACAAACACATTAGATCCAAAATTGAATTTTTATATATACTAACTCAGTTCCATCATATAAATCTGATTTTTAATATATACTAACTCAAAATCATTAATCTAAAGATGAAATTTCATATGTATTAGAAAAACTCCAATTATGTTCATGATTTCCACAGTTAAATAAGGGTGTTAAATTAGTAGTTATCATTCAAAATGAGCCTATACTTGCTTTCTTTTTACTGAATAATCATGAAATATATAATTTGTTACTCAATAATCAAACAAGATATAAACTAATTGAGTCAAAAGTCAGAAATATACAAACCTATAGATTATGGTTGGTTATTTGTTGATTTGGGGAATAAAACTTTGAATAAATGGTAGTTGAAGCAACTCTCGATCTTATTTGAGCTTGATTTGTGCAAGATTTCTTATTCGATTTTGCTTGATTTTGGATTGTGCAAGATTTCGGATTTCGCCTCTTTTTTCATTATGTTGTTTCCACTGTGTTTATTATGGTTGTAACTGGTGAAATTATAGTATTTATATTTTAGCCCATATTTATAACGAATTTTCAAAAAGTATCCCAAAATTAGGGTATTTGTGTGAGTTGTCATTTTTGTAAGGGAAAATTAGGCTCTCTACCCTCCAAAAATAAAAATAAAAAAGAGAATAATAATGTTAAAACTAATTAACATCTGTAATCACGTAATTAATACGGTTTAACCCCCCCCCCCCCCCCCCCCCCCAAACTCCCAAAAGCCACATATCAACCGTAAGAGATAATCAGAAATTACAAACCAAAAGTCAATATGTAGTTCTTAGAGCGGATCAAGTAAGGCTTTCTCTCTCAATTTGACCCATGAATTTGAATCTATATTACTCGATTCTCTTCCTTTGATTGTCTAATGATTCATTTCTAGGTCTAACTTTTCACTTGCACTAATTTATTCTAATTCTTGTAAATAGGAGTTGAAACTTCCTCTTTTAGAGGCTGAAATTTTTTTTAATTCTTAGACTAAACAAGAGGAAATGATATCAGAGTAGCCGGTTTGATGATAACATCGATTCAAATCAGAGTGATTTTGTTAGAAATTTTAATCTTTGTGGCCATGTTGGAGATTCAGATACTCATATTATTTCTCTAAAGAACTATTTGGATGCTCAATATTATGGTGAGATTGGTATTGGAACACCGCCACAGAAATTTTCAAGTTCTAACCTTTGGTTGCTGTCAGCCAAGTACAAATGAAGCCGCTCAAGTACATACAAAAAGAATGGTACTCGAAATATGTTCATATTTCTTGGTCTTACTCCTATTATGGTGACTGGTCATGCAATGATAACTTTAAACATAGAGTTTACATTTTGCCAAAATACAAATTAAAAAGAGAAAAAGTCTGCATTTTTATCGCTTTATATTCGAGGTGCACTTTTTAGATGGACTAAGTTGTTGCATAAAATTAAAAATTATATCTCTTAGAGTTCATATTCTATAGTTCATTTAGCTTCTGAATTCTAACTTCTCTTGCTATTCTTTAGGCAAAGTTCTTTTAAAAGTAAGGGTATGTTTGATAGGTCATTATTTTCTATGGAAAATGGAAAACAAATTTCAATTTCCACTTTTACCTTGTTTAATACACTTTTTTTTTCCATGGAATTTATTTTCTTGGTTTGGCCCATATGTTCACATTTTCCTTGGTTTGGTGAAAAATCAATTTCCATCAATTTGGTAGATTGATTTTCCAGCCCTTTTTTTTTGCCATTGGAAAAAATTCTAAATACAATGGTAAAAAAATTTATAACTTTTATTGACAATTTTCATGCAAAATAACGTCAAACAAATGGTATTCAGTATGGTAATTTGTTTTGGACAATTGGAACAAATTCTAGACTCAATAATAAAAAAATTATCACTTTAATGGATAATTTTCATAAAAAGCGAAGCTAAATAGACACCAAACTTTCAACATTTTTCAAGTGAGAAATTATACCAATCAAACACAATTAATTACAATTCCGAGTAAAACAAATTCTAAACAATTCAATTCCCTGTAATTCATTTTCTTTCCATCCAAATTTCACATTTGCAATCAAACGAACCCTAAGAGTTAATTCTGTCATTGCATTTATTACACATATTTTATACCTTCCTTATGTTTGCTTAGTGTTCATGCTTTTAATAAAATTCCCACCCTCGAGTGATCATACTCTAAAAACGATGTAATTTTGTAGGTGATGCATATGCCTCCTGGTTTGAGTAGATAAGCAGCTGAAGTTTTGATGTTCATTGATGCGGTTAATTTCGGCGTTCGAATCTTATTTCCATTTACTGAATAATGCATTTTTGTTTTGATGATTAAAGACAAAAGATTGTGTTTATTTACTATTTGTCTATGTCTTTTTCCTCTTATTAAATTAAGGAGTTTTGGTGTTTAATAAGTAGGTGAACATTCAACTTATTTGCATCTCCTCTTGGCATTTGTTTTGCTTTTTCTTCTTGTTTTGAGTATTCTTGTTGAACTTCTTTTCATTTTTACTATTTTCTTGAACATTATCGGCACAAAGAAGTACATGTTATAACGATACCATATTAAATTGCATCTATAATGTTCGTGTTTACGAATGTGCTCAAGGATATAATCGAAATGTAACTAGAAGAGGTGGTACGTTTTTTTGTTGCAATTTTCAAACTAAACTAACCTTTCTATGCTCACGTGGACGTGTATTTGTCACTTTATCGAATATCTTTCAAATTCAAGTTTATATGCTAATTGTATTGGACAAAAATTTCAATCATTTTGTTACTTTTATATTCGTTATCTTGTTCCAATTTGTCTGCATAACAAATGAAGACGTTACAAATTCCTAGTTAATTACGCTCAAATTAATTGTCACTTTGACATTGTGTCATATTTTGGAGTGTTTGTCACTTTATTGAGATTTTGTCAATTTTTTATTGTTTCACTTTTTTTCAATATTAAAAAGTGACATACATCAAATTTAAATAAGACGTTACAAATTTCTATATTAATTACGTTCAAATTAATTGTCATTTTGAGATTTTTTTTTTCATATTTGAAGTGTTTCACTTTTTTGAGATTTTGTCAATTTTCTAATTTTTGTTACTTTTTTGATTGTTTGTCACTTTTTTAAATATCAAAAAGTGATATACATCAATTTTAATTAAAAAATTTTAATGAAAAAGTGACACTTAACTTTGCATAGTGTTTTTTAATATCAAAATATTTTTATTATGATTTTTCAAAATATTTCTAATTTTAATGATATTTTTGTAAATTGTTCTTTTTTAATCTCGTAAGGCCCATTGGGCTTTGCTTATTCAACAACCAAAAGATGGCCCAAGTTAATTGAAATATACAAGCACTATTTGGTAAATAAGGCTGAAGTTGGCCTAACATACTACTAGGGGTTTTCATCTTTTTTTCATCCTCATTCCAAAAAAAAAAACCTAGCACCGCCGTTTTCTTTAGGTCTCTATCTGCTTCCTGGTAAGCGACTACGCCCTTCCACGCCTCTCTACACCTTCCTTCGCCGCCCACATTAACACCGAAAGAGTGGCCATTTTTGTGTGTGTACTTGTTATATCTATATTTTGTATGTTTGTTTAAATGAATCAATCTTAGCTGCGATTTAGAGTTTCAATAACTTTTTCTTTCCTTTGATTAGGCTTGTGTTCATTTGAATCTTTTCAAATTTCATCTCACTTTTGTTTGATCTTCTCAAGTCTCTTATTTTCTTTGCAATTTTTCGAAATTTTGTTGAGTAATGGGTACTGATTGCAATTAGTGTCATGTTCTTATGTGGTGTAAGAAAAAATATTTCTTTTTAGAATATTAGCGAATAATATCAGACCTTTGATTTTGCCTTTTACGGTACTGGACGAATTGTCTGGTTTCAGAAATTAATCTATAGGTATATAGAACCGAAATGAATGGTGTCTGGTTTAGGAGTTCTGGGTTACTCGCTTATAAAAAATATGAATCTTATTGTGCGAATCTTGTGGATTTTTGATCTGGCTAGTGTAATTTATTTAATACAAGGAAGTATGCTGATGACTTTTTTAAATATGATTGACAGCTTAATTTATAAGCAAAGATGGTGAGAGTTAGCGTGCTGAATGATGCGCTTAAGAGCATGTATAATGCAGAGAAGCGGGGGAAGCGTCAGGTCATGATAAGACCATCATCTAAAGTTATTATCAAGTTTCTCTTGGTGATGCAAAAGCATGGTATTTACAACATTATGTACTGCTAAAACTCTGCATTTAGTTGATATACGATGATGAAAAGGGTGCTCAACCTACAGGAACTGTTCAAGATATTTTGAAGAAGGCAAAAGTTTTAAGGAACTTCGACCTAATCAAACGAACTTCGATTAAAGAAATTACCTTTGGGGGGGGGGGGGTGTAGGGTAGTGATTTGTATAAATTTTTAATCCTGCTTTATTCTTATCTATTTCTCATTGCTTCTGAGATATAATATTGGTTTTTAACTTTGACAATATTTAGGATATATTGGGGAGTTTGAGTATGTTGATGATCACCGGTCTGGCAAAATTGTGGTCGAACTGAATGGAAGGCTGAACAAATGTGGTGTGATCAGCCCCCGTTTTGATGTTGGTGTGAAGGAAATTGAGGGATGGACTGCAAGATTGCTTCCTTCTAGACAGGTAATACTCTAAAAGTCCCATCTGAGTGAATGTATTCAGGAAATGATGATATGTGAAGTAATGAATGATGTACTAAACAAATGTCTCTTGTATTAATGCTTGTTTTGTAGTGCTTTTAGGTGTTTGTAAAGTTTGTCAAACATGATTTTTAACCACATGTTCTTTAGAACCCACAATTTTTATCTACTTTTTAACCACAGTGTTTTGGACACTAAGTATTTAAATAATGATTCGCATCCACTCAATTGATGCAATTTAACGAAATGACTAGAAAACCATGTCATTTTAGTTTTTCTTCCTTCGCATTGTTTTTAATTGTTGCTATAAACCTGCAGTTTGGATACATTGTGCTGACCACATCTGCGGGTATCATGGACCATGAGGAGGCTAGGAGGAAGAATGTTGGTGGGAAAGTCCTTGGCTTCTTTTACTAATCTTGTTTTGATTCCAAGTTTGGTTTCATCTCTGAGGAGGTTTTTGGTTTATTTTGAGCTCGTTTACAATTGGGATTAGCTCAAAGATTGATACAAGGGTTTTTTTGCTTCAAATGCTAGTAGGGATTTTGCCAGCATTTTTCGGATGTTATCTTATTGTTATTGACATTTAAATCTATCGAAGAGCGATTGCCTTTACTTCTGTACCAGTATTGAAAAATCTCTGTGCTCATCAATTAAGGTTGATGTAAGAACTATGCAAAGTTGTGCTATAACAATGTCCTATCACTCAAAAATCTGAATCACATTCTGTTTAGAATACTAGATTACTTATGATATGTTTTCTTGGGAGGGTCATGTAGTTTTGAATAATATTATGGGCCTGTTTAGGATAACTTTTGCTTAAATTTATGCTTTCAGTACAGAGCTTTGCCCCTGCTTGCCAACCGTTAAAAAGAGGAAAAAATGAGTTTTGGAATAATGATTGTTGTGGAGAATGTGTGGTTTAGATGTAGGAAAAATATTGGTTTACGGGATGGGATGTTTAGTTGAAAATGAGTTTGAGAATTATTTATTTATTTATTGTGAAAATGGTTGTCAAAAAGGCAAATTTGTGAAGAAGTGGATAAGCTTTCCAAAAATTTGTGGAAATTACACTACATGCCCCCAATTTATTAAAATATTTATGTAAACAAACACTTGGATTTTATTTTAGAAAATCTTGTAATAATATTGTATAGTTGAAATATTAAAAAGTACTTAACTCGTTTAATTAAATTTTTCATACGTTGCTTATTCCTAAACCTAATTAGGAGTAAATTTAATCCCTTCTTTATTGTTCAAAATCCCCAAATCAGTGGACGCACAAAAGTTTCAATCACCCTAAAAAAAAATAGAGCCATAAAATTCATCAATCCATATTTCAAATCTTGTTCATTATCTTTAGAATTCTTCAATCCATAAACTACTCTGGTTACATACCTTTTTCTTTACAACATCAATTTTGGGGAGATTATAGTTTAACACTAATCGAAGAACCTATATTGGTGTCTAGTCTTATCCTGCTCGTCATTGAGGTTGAGGCATCTTGATTAGTTTTATTTCCATGATTTTCTATAGCTTGAAAGTACTCCTTTAACATTAGATCACAACCTTTAGCAATATCTCCCTGCCCAAATATCTTTGCTACCTCAACTCAATTTTGACCCACTTCGAGACAGTCTTGCCAACAACCCGCTCTACTTGCTGCAACTCCATGACATGGGCATCTTTAAGAATCCCCAATTGCACCACATCAATATCAGTCGCTTCATTGTCTCAGTCAATGAATTTATTTGTCACGTGTCTAGTAAAGTGTCTGTGTAAGTAGTATCTGCTTTTATGACCAAGACATTCACCGAGAGTCCAACAATTGTATATGGTGATAAAGTTAACTACGTGGATTCTGTAGGGTGTGTTAAATTTTAAATAGGGAAACTGTTGTATATCTTAGGAGAGTCATACCTCAAAATCTAGCCGTCCAAGTCTTTATAAACAACACTTTGAAAATCCACACTTTCGATGTAGGATCCAATCTCATAAATTGTTATTCGATTCATAATAAACTATCACGCTCCGCGATTCAACGCCCACGTCGGGCTAGCTTTCTACTAGCCCATGACTAGTTCCGAACGAACGCTGTTATGCCGACGTCACCATTTGTGCCTCTCAATTGTAATTAGGAGATATGGTGCTTGCTTTGATACCATTTTTATAGTTCTTAACAGAAACATACCTCAAAAACTATCTGTCGAAATTATAGAGTACAATTACATAGTGAAAGCTTATACTTTCGATATGGGATCTAAGTCTCATAACTTGCAATAGAAACCATAACGCGAACAAAGACATCATCTACCATAATGTTCAGTGCATCATTTGTTCACACAACATATATAACATTACATTACAGAACATAGCATTATGTGAAACTGTCACTACACCAAAAATAAGCTTTTGCAACACAGCTTTTGCAACACTCGATAGTTAAGTGTTGCTAAAAGGGTCTATCGCAACATTTTGATAAGTGAATGTTGCAAAAAAGTGCAAAAATTGAGGTTTAGCAACATTTTGTAAATAAATGTTGCAAAAAAGTGTCTTTCGCAACGTTTATCGAACGTTGCGAAAAGATCAACTTTTTGCAACGTTTATTAAACGTTGCGAAAGTTGATCTTTTTGCAACGTTTAATAAACGTTGCAAAAAGTGTCTTTCGCAACGTTCATTAAACGTTGCGAAAGATCACTTTTTTGCAACGTTTAATAAATATTGCAAAAAGTTTTATATTTCGCAACGTTTAAAAAAAGTTGCGAAATAAGCTTTTTACAATTTTTATTTTTTCTAATTATTTCGCAATATTTTTTTAAAAAACGTTGCAAATGTCCTCACCCCTTTAAAAGAAGAAAAAACGTTGCAAAATGAAAGCCCTAATTTTTCCTCCTCTTTGTCTCGGTCTCTCTTCTCCTCTCCTCTTCCCCCTACTCTCTATGAGTGACTTTCCAAGCGTAGGTATTGAGGGGAACATAACTGGAACTGTGAGAGTGGCAAGGAAGAAGATGGCAATTGGCCAGTGACGTGGCAGTGGTCGCTGCGGAGCTTCGCTAAAACGACGATGAACAGACAAGTGAGAACTCCGATGATCGAGATGTTGAACAGGTACTAATTTTTTAAAAGTGCAGATGAGGGTCACTATAAGAATAAGTATTTCATATGTGATTATGCGTTTATGAGTTTGGGCTTTATGGTTATTGCAATTTTATTGGAATATGGGTTCCTTTTTTGAATAGGTGATGACTTTATTTATGTTTGGTGTAGAGATGGAGAAGGGAAGGCCCATTGTTCCGGAATCTGTACTTAAAAAATAGAAGAGGAGTGAGGAATGGGCATTGGTCAGAAAGCAGGGGCTTGAGTCTGCTAAGAGGAATAAGGCAGAGCAACGCAAGCTTCTTTACAACAAGATGTGAGGTTTCTGTTATTAGTTTATTAGTTACTTTGTTATGTTTCTGATACTTGAAGTTGAAATTGATTTTGATATATTTTTCAGTAATATTTTTGTTGGAGTTTCTCTTGACCTCTTTATTGCAAATTGTTCACGATTAGCTGGATAATAAGTTGAAGAGCTAGTTATAACTATTCAATTTTGAATAGATGTTTAACAAATCATAATTTTGAGTCCTAATTTCATAGTGGCAGAGACTGATTTTTGAAATTTCTTTGGATTGGCAGGCGTGAGAATTGGTTTGGGAGGTGAGAGTGGTAGGCTGGGACATTTCCTATGGAGCTGAGTTTGTACCTAGTGCTGAGGGTGAATACACTTTGATCAAATGAATGAACTAAGTATTCGGCAGACAGGAAGCCTTCCTACAAGGTCTTCTACCTCAAATCTGTCTACTGAAGATATAAAGGATCTTCATGAGGTGTTGTCCATATCGAGGTCAGAATTGTCTGATTCGGTGAATACACTATATCAGAAACTTGATGAAGAGATGTCAAATGCTTCAGTTAATAATAAACCTGAGACTCTTCCTTTTTCTGAATCTGCTGGGCCTCTTAAATTAGATTTATCTAAACTACCTAATGCTGAAAAAGGCAGTCCTGAAACTGAATGCGAAATTGGAGAATATTCTGTCATAGAGCAAGGGATAGAAGAGTTCCTCCAGGTACATTAGCTATTCCCTACTTTTCTGAGTATATATACCTTTCAATATGTCTGTTGGTTAAATTTTCTGGGTCATTTGTTATTTTTCCTCTCATGGACTGTTTTTTGATGAGTTTTAGTTTTAGATTTCTTTTTATTTCCCTATTATTTATACGTTATGTTATAAACACAAAAAATGCTGCAGTATTGAACTTGGCACGCTTAGAATGAGCGGAGCCAGCCAACAAGAAAGTGGTCCACACTCCAGAGTCCAGACTATTGCATGATGCTGCAGAATTCCCTTCAAGATTATCAAAGAACCTTCCATTACTTTCAAGACTCCATCTTGACATTTGTTCGAACAACCTTTCTTATCCAATGTTCTTAGTTATACCAGGTAGCTTTTAAGATTTGGTATATGCCTAACTTACTCCAAGATCTTAATGGTACCATCCCACATTTTCAGTTTGATTAAAACCAATCCCAATTACATCACATGAGCCACTGTGTCCATTAGCACTTTTCCACCATCAATTTTCCTGTAGTTAAAGAGCCAATCCTTTCTGGGTGTCATGTGGAAAGTACAACCAGTATCTAACACCCAATCTTCCTTAGAATCATTGTTAGATATTACTAAGACATCTGCGAAATTGAGTCCATCAGAGCAAGATGTTGATGTGTTAGATGAGATGTAAGTATCATGGGAGTTGTTGCTGTTTTGACCATTCTTTTTCCGAGGACAATTTCTTTTGAAATGTCCTTCCCCACCACAAGACCAGCAAGCCTTTCTTGGCCTCAATTTTTCTCCTGATTTACTCCTGCCTTTATTTCCTTGATTCCAATTCTTGTCAGACCTCCCCCTAACATTGAGACCTTCTCCGTTAGAGTTTGTTCTTGGCCCGTTACCATTAGCTTTCAAGTCCAGTTCTTTAGAGTAAGCTGCACTTACGACCTCATCTAAAGTTAGACTCTCGTTGCCGTACTTGAGAGTGTCTCTTAGTTGCTTATAGGGCTTTGGCAGGGAGTTCAATAAGAAGATGGCTTGATCTTCTTCTTCCATCTTGATGTCAAGACTTTCAAGATCTGCAACCAGCTTCATCTACATTCTCATCAATGCATTTCATATCATTCATTCTAAAGCTGTAAAACTTTTGTTTCATGAAGATTCTGTTAGGCAGAGCCTTAGTCGTGCAGTGCTGTTCCAATTTGCACCACATCTCAGCCGCCGTCTTTTCTTTAATCACTTTCCTGAGTATTTGATCACTTAGGCTTAGAACAATAGTGTTTTTGGCCTTCTTTAGTACCTCTGCCTTTTTAGCACCTGTGAGTTTTTCAGACACACATTCCCATGCCTTAACATGCATTAGTTATTTACAGTAATTCATATTAAATATGAAGTTGCAGAACTTGTCTGATCGAAGAGCCTCATTTTGACTGTTATGTAAATAATTCTCATTAATATAATGCTGCAGGAAAGATGTGCAGGTGCTGACACTATATCGCTTGTTGCTCAATTGTTGCATAGATCAAAAGCCCATCTTCAATCAACGCTTCTGCAAAATAATGGAGCAATAATTGAAGACTTCTACGTGCATATGGTATGTATTGTATTCACATTTAGAATAATCATGCGTTCTCAAGTGCTTCTGGTATGATTTGCTAAAGTTGTCTACATTATGTGGCAAGATAAAAGTGTGGTTGATAGAACTTCTTTTAAACTAGTGGGAATTTATAGACCTGATAAGAAGATAATCCTAGTGATGTTGAGATGTTTATACTTGGGATAATTAATACAATTTTAATTCCATTAAAACATGTTTAGTTTACTGCTTTGCGGGTTGCATATTGCCTTTGTTGTTGATTCTAGAATCTTTTGCAGATTTAAAATCTATTACAGGACTTGATGGTTATGGGGAAAATGCAAGTGTAGATGTTAATGTTGACAATTGGAGAGAGCAGAATGAGATCCTTCTATTTTTACAACAGTGTGTCATTGATGAAGATACCCCGTTCTCAAAGGAGAGGGTAATCTGGTCAGAAATACATTGTATACGGCAACAAGAACTTTAGATAGGTTGTATTGTAACTAATTTATTATAGTTTCGCTCTTTACTCATTATTCATTTGTAGATAGGTTGTGTTGTAACACATTCTAATGTTATATTGATTCAAAAATTTAAATGAAATTATCAATTTTTATACAATTTCAAAATTTGTTCACAAAGTGTCATTTTCAATTTTAGCAATCAATTACCATATAAAATAAAAATAAAAATAAAAATAAAAATAAAAATAAAAATAAAAATGTCTACGGCAACGTTGAAAAAACGCTGCAAAAAGGAGAGGTCTACCGCAACGTTTAAAAAACGCTGCAAAAGGGGGTCTATCGCAACGTTTAAAAAACGCTGCAAAAGGGGTCTACCGCAACGCTGAAAAAACGCTGCAAATGGGTGTCTATCGCAACGTTTAAAAAACGCTGCAAAAGGGGGTCTACCGTAACGCTGAAAAAACGCTGCAAAAGGGGGTCTATCGCAACGTTTAAAAAACGCTGCAAAAGGGGTCTACCGCAACGCTGAAAAAACGCTGCAAAAGGGGGTCTACCGCAACGTTTAAAAAACGCTGCAAAAGGGGTCTACCGCAACGCTGAAAAAACGCTGCAGAAAGTATTCCCTCAACGGCAACACCGGCCTTCGCAACACTTGAAAAAACGCTGCAAAAGGGCTTTTGCAGCGTTTTTTGACCGCTGCAAAAGCCCTTTTTTGGTGTAGTGTGTCGGCTATAAGTTTAGAGATCTTGCATACCCACAAACTTAAAGTCTCTTAATCTATGGTTTATAGCAGAATCAATTCAGCTGTCAGTAAAAATGTGTGTGCGCGCGTGCGCGTGTGTAGTCTTTGTATAAAGGGCGCGTATTTATGTTCAATATATATGTATCTGTATGAGCGTATACGTATATGTATATATAGGCGTGTGTTTGTGTGCGTACACGTATTTGTAAGTAACTCTGTGTCCGTATGTATATATATTTTGAATTATGTAATGAAGAAATTAGTATTTTAATAATTATTGATTAATTAGTATCTATTTGATTGATAGTGCCTTTTTGCTATGAATTACAATTATATTTTTATGAATCTTAACACTTTTGTTTACATAAAGAGTTTTATGCTAATTAATAGATAAAATAAATTTAGTCGAAAAATGTTATAGGTCCATATTTAAATGGTGGATTTTATTGAAGTTTCAAATTAAATGATAATGACATAGGATCTTGGGCACGTTGACTTTATTTGGGATATCTCCAACTTGCTATTTACAAGAGTAAATTTGAAGGACTCAAGTAAACATTCCTTTATTTTCATGTGTACGTCACATAATTAAATGTATAAACACGTTATCTAAATTGCCCTTATGTGAATATGTTATTTGATTATTATATTTTATGTCATTAATGTTTCTCATGACATATTTATGCATGATAATGCATTCATAAGCATACATAAAGTTTCCAAATGTCATGAATCAAATAGTGTTTTAAAAATATGTATCATAAATGTTTTGTTAGGAGGCGTATGTCTATACCATCAAAGGCGTGAGTAAGAAATGTGGAATAAGGGATCAGTGCATCCAACCAATGTTCAATGAAAATGATAATGTTACCTGCTTTGTGGTAATACCGGTAGAATCAATTGGGTTCCAAACAATAATTGTCCATTGCATTCTGATTAGCTAGGCAATACACCAAGTGAACTTACGATATCAATGTTAAGGTTTTTTTAAAATAAAACAAACAAATGCCTTTTATTTTAAAATAATTCATATGAGTATCGATCATAAGCATGCATTATATGCATGAGTTTGCTTGTTGAGCGTTAGCTCATTCTACGTTATCTCTCCCCATTTTCAAATTATGAGGGTAAGATAATTCGAGACGACGATTTGTGGTGACACAGACTCAGTACTAACGTATTTTAATATTGAATACGTTTTGAAATTAATTTTAACGTTTAAATTAATTATCTTATACTCTTTTAAGCACAATTTATTTTCATAAATGAAGTTATTGATATTTATTATGTCAAAGAAAAATCTAACTGCCTTTCCACATTTTTTATTTAAGAATAAATTAAATAATAATACTTGCAAATTTAGGTATCTAGATTTGGAGGGTGTTACAATTTGATATTAGAGCCCAGAGTTATAAAATTGATCATGTAGACCCAAAAATACATTATCTTTTTTTTTTTTTTTTAAAAAGGGGGTATCGTATTAAGTTTTTGCCACATGGGGTCACCTCGTGGTCATTTGGTGAGGTTGAATTAGATTTTTAAATTGCTAATTTGTACTTGATGCTTAAATGTTGTAATAGCAACAAAATTTTAATCATGTTGTATGGGATTATGTCAAGATGTCTTTGATTATGTAAACGAAGTAGATGAGGCAATTAATTTTTCCTAATTCATCATCCAACAATAAATATGACTAGGACTATGGACCATATAACAATATAGCCAGACAAGCATTTATTAGTCAACATATTTATCAAGAAATTAGTGATAAGAGTAGGCGGGGAAGATTTGTTGACATATTCTTGTAATAATAGATGTTCATGTCTTTGATATCATATTAGAGATGGACACGCTATTGATGTACCCAATATTTTTAGGAAAAAAAATTCATGGATTATACATTAACTATAACAAAATCAATATTTAACCCTTACGTTTTATAGTTGCAAAACTCATGTATTTAGTAATTAATTAAATATTAATTGTAATATATTAACAAATCAAGCTTCACCATCTTATCGATCCGGGATTTTTCTGTTACATTACATTTCAAGAATTGCGCTTGCAATTAAGACTCCCTAAAATACCCAATCACCTCCCTAATTTGTTCCAGTTATCAATTGATATGTAAACAATTACTGTGTGACCAAATGAATTTTTTTTTGTAATGTAAGGAAAATGGGTTAAGTGGAAAATGTGACCTAAAAAACTGTTAAAGAACTTGTATTTGTTATCTGTGACTCTTGTATATGCAGGGCAAATGTTTCTAGTGAAGCATGGGGTATCTGTGACATGATATACCAATATGTAACTTGATACACCAATCTATGACCTAAAGAACTGTTAAAGAACTTTTATTTATTGTCTGTGACTTCTGGATATACATGACAAATGCTTCCAGTGAAGCATGGGGTATCTGTGACCTGATATACCAATTCGTGACCTAAAGAACTGTTAAAGAACTTGTATTTGTTGTTTGTGACTTCTAAATATTCATAACAAATGTTTCCAGTGAAGTATGGGGTATTTGTGACCTGATATATCAATTTGAAAAGAACAATTGTAGTGGACGGAGGCATCGAAAAATGGCTAAAGGGAGTGGATGTTCCATCTGAATGCTTCTGGTTGGCGATTTCGACAGCGTCGCGACGCTATGAATGGCATCGTCGGACGATGCGTTTGGGTAGTTTTGAGAGAGAGAGAGAGACGAAGGATGATGAATTGATAAATTAGGGTTTTAAAAGATTAATTGTTTAATTAAAATGATAAAAACCTAAAAAATGAAAAAATAAAGTCCAAACCTGATTTTTAAAAAGGTCAAACTAAAGACCTGGTTTTATGTAATTTCCACTATTTTTAGCTTGGTAGGAAATAGAGCTTAAGCTTTCTTTTCATATTATTATACTCGCTAATTGTCGAACTAAATGTTTGTTGGTGAGGACAAATCTTTCCATTAAGCAAGTCTTGCTTATTCAAGAATATTAAAATGCATTTCTAGATGATATTTTAAGTTTACCACCTTATAAGAAATTGTAACACCAGGTAAATAGAGGTGGGCATGTTTTCCCATAGTCGGTGGAATCAAATCAGAACGGGATAGAATCGATCGGTTCACTTTCTATTCCTTTATTAAATGGATCGATTTTGGGACCATGCATTAAGAATCGGTCAGTCCCGGTCCTATTTGGTTCTTAGTATTGCCATAGGAACCAATATTGAATTCAACTCTCCCTAATTTCTCTCTCTCTCCCCCTCCCCCCTCCCCCCCCCCCCCTTTTTTTTTTTGATATATTGCATAAATATGCATAAAATATTTGAACACTAACCTTAAAATTATCACATAGTAAAATTTAATGGGTAAAAAACATTTTAATCTAAATAATTTTAAACATATTTTACAAAAGAATATTGTCGTGTATTCTTTTGTCAAAAATGTCGTGTATTCTTTAATATAATTAATATGATTTATAAATTTGTCAAAAATGTCGTGTATTGTTTAAATTTATAATTTGTTCAACTTACAAATTTGTTACAAACTCATATTGATTGTGACGGTTGATGGTCCAAAGATGCTCTCCGACAATGTCAAGTGTCCAATTGATAAGCAGTTATTTTATTGTGATGCATGCATGCATGTCTTGTATTAATCTAAATACATGATTATTATTGTTATTACAGTTTGCTTTTTAATTGATAACTAATGACAATTGACTGGATTTTATGTGTTTATAATAGTGATAATTAGCTTGCCATTTTCAAAATGATTTTAAGTAATGTTTTATTTATTAAATATTGATTTATTCTTGTATTTTTAGTTGACAAGACCTTAATAATTTCATTGTCCTAATTACTTTGGAAGGTAATTAATAACTGAGTTTTTAAATGAGAAGAAGTTTGTCTAAGTATATTAAATTTTCTAAAATTATTTTGGAAACTATGAACTATTTTACTAAAAATTATTATTGTTGTACATAATTTTTTATCTAATTGGTTATCAAATTGACAAGTATCGACCCCCTATTGGGGGGAGGGGGGGCTGTGCACAGACGCCCTCCAATAGAGGGTCTCAACTTGTCAATTCGGTAACCAGTTAGATAACATATTATGTACTTTTAGTATTGGGGGGGGGGGGGGTGCGTCCCCCTAATAGAGGGTCTTCATTTGTCAATTTGCTAACCAGTTAGATAACACATTATGTACTTGTATGATGAAAGGGAGGGGGGCTGGGCACAGGCGGCCCCCTATATGGAGCCTCCACCTGTCAATTCGGTAACCAGTTAGATAACACATTAAGTACTTGTAGTATGGTTAATTTTACTAAATTAGTGCACCAACTTTTGAATTCTACAACCCCCAAAGAATTCACACGTTTTTTTTTTTTTTTAGCAACAATTGGGGTGTATGTGTTATATTGTCTTGGAGAATCATGATCAAATTGCCATATTAGTGCTTGAAATTGGAAGATCCTTTTAACATTTAACTTAACGTTAACTGCATTAATTTGGTAATAATTGAAAAAAAAAAAATCATGAAATTATTACTGATATTAATGTTTGGGTCTTTTGATCTTACTTTCCTACATGCTCACACAATTTTATTAGCGAGACATAAATAGATAAAATAACTCTTTTTAATTTTTAGTATTTTTATCGTTATTCGACTCTTAATATTATTCTGCCATTTCCATCTCTGTTCAGGCTCTCTTGTTCTCGCTTTAGTATTGAAAGAATTTTGCTGATATTTAAAGTTTGAAATGTGTTCTCCTTGATTTAGAAGTATGATACTGACATATTATTTAAATTTTTTTTTTAATATCACTGGTTTAAAAAAAAAAAAATTGTCACTAACAAATGTAATATATGTTAGGGGTGTCCAAAAATCCCGAATCAAACCGAATCGAGCGATCTTCATAAGTTAAATACCCGAACGAGTACCCGAATCGAGAATCGATGAGCATGAGTCGGGTCTTGGGTCTAGACCAAGAACCGAAACTAAATAATTTTTTTATTGAATTAATTAAATTTTTTTATTTATTTTTAAACAAATTAATTAAATAAATCAGATCATTTCATAATTTTAAGCCTTGGACCTCAATTTTTTAGGGACTTTTAATTTATATTTCATTTTCTTTATGCAGGCAGGCTGCTTGAAGCAAATTAATTGATATAGATCACCGACATTTTAATATTAATATCTACTTTTTTGTATTTGTATGCATTGAATTAAGTTATTTGACAGCTAATTATTTATATATTTTTGAATTGGGCTACGTTAATCTGTAAAAGTTACGAATGAAATGTCATTAGTTATATTTATGTAGTATTGCTGTAAATGTTAAAAAATTTAATTATGATATGGAACCGAACCGAACCCAAATAGTTCCATAATTATATTTGGATCCGACGAGTCCATTTATTAAATACCCGAAAATTCTGTAATCAAACAGAACCGAACCGAACCACGGACAGCTCTAATATATGTTATCATATATTAGCTTTTACATATTGATTATTGACGAAATTGTCAGTGAAATTATTTCTAAATATAATGTAAAATGGGAATATGTGCTCTTACTTAGTTAATATTTAATTGTATATTTTTAAATGTTGATTTTTTTTTAATAATATAAGTTTAATTGTCTCAAAAAACTTCAATGTTATTATGTTTAGTTCTTTTAGTACTTGCGTTATTACTGCGATTTTATTTTCAAGGTGTACAAATGAGTTTAATTTTGACATAAAATTCATATATTAAACTTTATTGGATTAAATAAAACTTAAAACGATAAATGTTAAACTATGCCTTTAAAAGAAATGGTATATAGCATGTTAAATCGACATTAATGTGTGTGCCTTCCATGTCATATTAAATTGTTCACGTAATTAATTTTGAGTTGAAAAATGTGTACAATGAAGTTCATCAGGTAGATAGTATCAATAATTTTATATTTTTCTTTTTATTTTTGACTAATAAAATTCATAGAAAGACTACTTTTGAAAATATGATGAAATATTTAATGTGGTTTACTAATAGTGATGGCAACGGGGTGAGTTCGGGGCAGGGCACCCCCGCCAATCCCATAGGGGTGGGGCGGATTTTTGCCCCATTTAGTTTTTTTTTTTTAACGAAAAAACTTCAATTAAATACAATTCAAAATTTTATAATCCAAAGCAAATAATACTTTAAATAATTACATCAATATCCAAACCAGACAATGAAAACAAATAATATCCAAAATTAAACAAACAACGTTCAATTTTTTTTTTAACTAGACGGGGCGAGGCGGGGCAGCCGAGGTGGGGCGGCAATCCCCGCCCCACCAACCCGTCGGGGAGGTTTTTTTGCCATCTCTATTTACTAACATATTGTGAAGTTTTATAAATAAATAAAGAGGAAATTGCACCATATGTCAATTTTTGGCTATAAATTTACAAAAATGTCACTTTTTTTAAGTCATTACAAGATTGTCAATTTTTGACATTTTTACCCCTATGCATAATTTGAATACCTTCCATGTCCAGCACTATTTGAGAATTGACTATACATAAAATTTGTACAAGATGTCAGTTATATAGTACAATTGGAGTTAAAAAAAAAGTGAAATGGACGACTTTACCAAAAAACTCACTTTCTCACTTCACTTTCTCACTCCACTGACCACTTAACCACCCAAGAGAAGAACCCATCGCCTTCATCGGACTTCGACATGGACTTTGGTGACGAGCAGTAAGAAGACGAAGAAGGATACATCGCAACGGCCGGCGCGGTAAAGGAGGAGCTCAAGCGCGAGATCGAGGACAGAAGTACTTCAATCGTAGGTTATAATTTATTTTATTTCTTCATGTTTTAAAAAGGGTTAAGAAACCCGAATTTACAGTTTTTTTTGGAACTTTTTGGTTCTTAAATTCTTCAGAAATCAGATTATTTTTACACTTGAGGAACTAATTTCCATTTTGTACGTAGAAATTTGCAAACCCATCTCAAGCAGGTTTGTTTTATCAGTTTTTTGAACCTGTTATTTGTGATTCTTGGAAACAATTTGATGTCAAAAATTGAATATATTGTAGTTTTCTTTTTGTACCCCTTCTCAACTTAAATTGTTGGAATATTATGGTGTCCTTGTTTTTTAATTGATTTAATTTGGCTTATTTGTAGATATTTGATTTTATTTGTCATTCTTTGAACTTACCATGTTTACGTCGTGATATCTAATTTTTGGTAATTTGAAAATTATAATTAGTACATGTGATTACTTGAAATTTTTGTTTACAATTCAAAGGGGTTTTTAAACACTGGCCAAGTCCAAAACTAACTATCTGACAATTCAAGTTGGACATTTTAAAAACAATATTTTGTAGTAGGTTCATACTAATGCAGAGTCATGCATATTGGCCTCAAAGCTAAGATGGTTGGGCAAGTCATCATGGAAGCTAAATATGGGATCAATTTACTAGATATCAGAAGAACTAATCCAGTTTTTTATAATGAATTTCAAAGGTGGATGATTTCATCAGGTCAATGAGTAAATTTTAACAAGAAAGCAAAATGTATTCTGCATTGTTATTTAAAAGCATTAATGAGATATTTGTACATCAAGCTTGGAACTGTAAACATCATTGCATGACTATGATAGTTATCTATTGCGATGAGGATGACTGTTAAGATCTCTTAGGGTACCATCCACAGTTTCTCATTTCCCTCCTCCAAGTCATTCATTTCCTTGATACAGTATTTCAATTTTTTTATTTTTGTAATTTTGATTTTGAAGCATCTCTCAAAATGCTAATACCTCGAAGATGAAGAAAGATTATTACAAGCTCCCTTAAATAGTAAGTTTTGTCCATTGTGTACAGATATATTTTTTCTTATTTTTTTTGTTAAATGTTTTTTTATTGATTTCTTAGGTGAAGTAATCCAGATCAAAATTGCGAATGCTTATGAGGTAAGCACTTTATTCGAAGTAGTTGTTTGTGAAAATTGCGAATGCTTATGAGGTAAGCAATGGCTTATTTTATTCCAGCAATTGATAACATTAATTTTTTAAGTTAAATTTATGCATTTACATTGCAATCAAAGCGGATGTCTATTCATTGACCATGATTAGCTTGCTACTTCATTCGATAAAGTTGTGACGATGAATTACTTGATTTCAGATAAAACTTAATGTTTCTATTGTGGTAGACTTAGATGATAAAATTGTTTGTGGTACAAAAAAATTGGTGTAAATCAAAAAGCCTCGAAATTTACTTCTCATATTTGTCGTATTGGTTGTTTTAAGGCTATGAATACATTTGCTTGTATTAGTATGACAGTTTGGAAGGTGGATATGTATTTCCTATAATCAAATCATATTCTCTGTCCAAAACCATAATATTAATTTAAGATAAAAATCCATCTCAATTGCAATAGATGGGATTTGGAGAAATGTTCAGAACTTTACTTTTCTTTTTTCTTTTTTTCCTGAAAACAATAGTTGGAGATGAGTTTTCAAGATTTGACTCGAACTTTTCATCTCGAACTTTTTTACCATTTCATGCCAAACAAGCTAAATTAAACCTTTACTACTACCATTGGCCTTGGGGATGTTGGTTTGGTAGTTCCACATCTATTTTTGATCTCCGGTAACAATATATTTTGATTGGTGTGAAATTTTTTCTTTTCAATTGTTTGAACATGTGTTTCTTGGCACTGTACACTCTCATTGTTCAATGCAATGTTTTTCAATGTAGGGTAGTGAATATATATTGAGTTACTCGACGATTTAGCTGACTGATGCTTTAATGCTGGTCAAAATGTAAATGATACACTCATATATTTTATTTTAACTGCATATGAGGAAGGGTTCTGTTTATTTGTATTGTTATGAGATTTTGATGCTTGCAAATCTTGAATGTTAGTCTAATAATTGATTGGTATCAATAATTTTTAAGGCATTTTGGCTTCTATTCATGTTCTGTTTTTCTTGGGCTTAGAAGTTAATTGAGTAACGAATGTTTGTGGATGTTGAGCTAGTTGATTTCAAGCTACTCATCTTCCATATAAGACTTGACTACTGTCGTGCCTCTGTCATAAAGATTTTGCTTTGTTTATGTCACCTTATTTTACACTACATTCTACTGATTATTTGAGAATATTATTGTGCCATATTAAGTCATTTTACCTTTAACTAAAGAAACATTTTGAACGTCCGTCCAATCTGTTGAGAACGACAGAGACAATCTGTCGGGAACGACATTTGAACTGTCGGGTTTTGCATGTGTAGTTACATTTTTTAAGTAATAATAGTCAGTTGTTTTACGTATTATATACACAAATCTCTCAAGTTTTTTTTTTTTATGTTATGGAACTTTTTAATATAAACAAAGTATCTGTATGCATGAAAGAAAATCGTAAGTATTCTGTATTCATCAAGTGATTTCCATGTATGTCCCTTAATCCACATGTTAATTATTTGCTATTTATATCACGTGAAAATTATGCTCTCTTTAATTCTACTATAAAAAATTGTACTACGCAAGATGAGCAATATAATTTGACTGTTTATCTCATTGCCTTTACAAGAGTCATTGGTGGTGATAGATAGTGGCTTAACCTCCTTACTAGCTTCTGCTGAAATTTAAATAGGTCAAGTTTCGTTGCTTAAGAAATAGTGATTGTGTCGTGGTTAATGTGAACCTTTGATTTCAGGCTTCTGAGACGTGAAGGGGGGACTTTTAACAGTGTGATTCCATAATTTTCGACGTTTGCTTCCGAATTAAGCAAGGACTTGCCCTAACTTGATATTGAATGCATTGAAAATAAAATTTTCGTTTATGGATTGGATACAATGAATTATGGAATGTGGTAATGAGATTAATGCTATGAGGTTGAACATGCGTACTTGTTTAGTGAACATTCCTTGTCGATTTGCCGTGGTTTTGGATCTTGGCTTGTGGATTAATTTGAGTATTATTGACTATTGTGTTTATACTTGTAATAAGGTATCTTAAATATTTAGATAGTGCGAACTAAAAATCAGATCTATTGTTTATTTTTCGTAGGAGGCCCGACCGAAGACCCAGTTCGGCCTACAGCGGTCCCTATTCGCAGGCGGCATTCCACTCGCATTCAAATGCCTGCAGCATCGACAAGGACTCCGTACACTAGGGGTAAGAGGCAAACACGAAAGAAATAGTTGCGCCACATTTTGTAATTCTCTAGGAATCCATAGATGTGGCATTTGTTTTGTAATTTTGATACTGGTTTATGGCCTATTAAATATGGGATAAGTACATTGCGAAATTTTGTAATGTTCATGGCATATGAATTGTTTCAAACATTTACGGCAGATGGTGCATTCGCTGTACAATGATGTGGTACATGTAACACACTTTTTTTTGCATCGATTACGGCAAATGGTGACTATATATTTTAGATGAAGTGCTCGTCATATAGGATATGTCAAACCTTAATTACGCCAATGATGATTCAATTGTCTAGTATGAAAATATTATAGAGAATCATATTTTCTTACTTATGAAGATAATAAATAAGTGTTCGTTAAGTATGTATATAACTTTTGACGTGTGATGAAGTGTTGGACACTAACTGGGAAGGAAACGACGCAGAACTTCGTCGTCTTACGATGTGTTAGAAAGACATCGTTGATGTGTAGCCTCGACTTTTGTACATTTTGGTCGATGAGCCCTTATTCACGTTAGTGTAATGCTCATCCAAGTATTTTGCGCATATGTAGTCATGGTTATTAATGAAATCCACGGGCACAAATGTCCCTTTTGCAATGTGTTTGTTCATTTCAATTTCTGTACTGTTCGAACTGTCGAGAAACAGAGAATATATGCCGGGATCGACAGATGAAGTGTCGGGGTGTAACGGACAGAACAAGATTTGTCAAGGAGCCCTTATTCATGTTAATATTATGTTCATCAGAGTATTTTGCGCATATGTAATAGTGGTTATTAATGAAATCCACGGGCAACAATGTCCCTTTTGCAATGTGTGTGTCGATTTCAAATTCTGTATTGTTCGAACTCTCGAGAAACAGGGAATATATGCCGGGATTGACAGATGAAGTGTCGGGGTGTGATAGAGAACAATATTTAAAAACGAAGGTAATTTTAAAGTACAATAAGAGATAAAATATGGTAATAACATACAATAGATGACCAGTAGTACATTAAGTGACAAAACCCCGTAGTTACATATACGAGGTAGTCATTACATTAACAGACAAAACAACTTAAATATAGACTGCAATGTTAACTGGGTTACGCTACGATGGTGTTCGTGCATGTGGTTCGGTTATGACCAAGTTTGTCCTTCAATTGAACCTCGAGTTCGGTTAGGGTAATACTTGTCGGCACTAATATGGAAGTGGTTTTGTCCCCTATCCACTTCCATTCGTCGTTCAGATTAACAAATTGTCCCCCATATGACACGATGAATCTTAAATAATCACTCATACCTGAAACATTAGAATGCAATGGTAAGAATGTGCCGCACAATAAATATGTTTACATTTGATACTATGAATGTGGAACTTTCGAATATTGAAATTCATGGAGTGACATAAGGTGAAATCAAGTGTATGTTAACAGTTTGCATCTGTCGAATTCGACAGTTAAATTGTCGTTCCCGACAGTTCATAAATCTCGGGTTCGACAGATCAACAGAACTATTACATAGATGAACAGCAAGAACTGTCGGGAAACCTGAAAATAATAATGGTGATAATCAATTCTCAACTACCACATGAAAACATTTTCTTATTAATAAATAACTCAATGCTTCATTAAATATGAAAAATCCTTCATTTCTATACATGAGATTGGTTTTTTTTTTGTCCTCCACAAACATTTCAAAAACCAAACAAATCAATGAATAATAGTTTCAAGAATTTTCCCATTGAATTTTACCATAGTGTATTTACATCGAAGAAATAATAATATATAAAGATAAAATTATTAACAATTTGTAATGGCTAACCTCTAAAAATGGATGATGAATTCACTAGTAATGTGTTCTTGATCAAAGAATGAAGAAGATGGAGAAGATGTTAGGGTTTGTGAATTGGGAAGAAGAATGTGTGATGAAGTTAATATTTCAAATTCTTTAATCTTTTTTATTTTAAAGAAAACTCAATTTATTCAATTATAATATACATATAAACATTTTTTATAATATTTAAAGTAAATAATCACATCATCATATTAATTGCATTCAAATCAAACCCATCAAACATTAATTGCTCCTCAAAAGGTACTGTGAAGGGTAATTTGGACATTTTGAAGCAAAAAAGTGACATTTTTGCTCACATAAAGTGAAAATGACAATTTTTTTGGGATTTTCAAATTTGGTGACATTTATGAAAATTCCCCATAAATAAATTATAAGATGTCATATGCTAAATTTTTATGTCTACAATGAACTTGAATATAATTTCGTTGGTAATTTTTGTACATATTTGCATGTTCATATAGTACATAATCAAATTTTATATACTTAGTCATTTATGTAACTTTATGTTAAGATCTCAAGACACTTAGATCGTGAGCGACCGATGGACTACTCCACTTCCAATGTATCACGATGAAAGCAAACATGTGAAATGAATCTATGAAATATACATGGATATTGATGGTAATTAAATGATTAAATAACTTAAATACATATTGAAAAATGAAAAGTAATAGATTATTGAAATAATTGAATTATAATAGGGCTAGAATCGCCAAAAAAATGATTCTCACATATTGTGATATTTAATATATTATAGATAAAGAGTTTTATGCTAATTAATAATAAAATAAATTTAATAGAAAAATGTTATAGGTTTATATATGTAAAGGGTGGATTTTGCTGAATCTTCAAATTAAATGATAATGAATAGAACTTTGGGTGGTAGTTTGGAATATCTCCACTTGTCATTCAAAAGAGTAAATCTTAATGACTCAAGTAAAACTCTCCTTATTTTTATGTCCACATCATGTGATTAAATGTATAAACGTGTTATCTAAATTGCCTTTATATAAACATATTTGATATTATATTTTATGTCATTAATATTTCTCACGACATATTCATATACGACAATGCTTCCACAAGCATACATGACGTATCAAGAAATAAGAAAATTTCAAAAGTCACGAGTCAAATAATGTTTTTAAAGATATGTATCCTGAATATTTTGTTAAGAGGTGTAGGTCTATACCATTAAAGGTGTGAGTGGAAAATGGGGTGTAAGGGATTGGCGCACCCGACCAATGTTCAATATTCAATCATAATATTAATGTTAATCGATTTGCGGTACTACTGGTAGGACGAATTGTGTTCAAATAATAATTGCGCACTGCATTTGGATTGGTTAAGTAATACACAAAGTGAGCTCATGATGTCAATGTTAAGGTTTTTAAAGAAATGAAATAAAAGTGGACACATATTGAAAAATACTTTTTATTTTAAAGTAATTCATATACATGAGATTTGCATCATCTATATGCATGTGATTTGCTCGCTGAGTGTTAGTTTATTCCATGTTATTATATAGTTTAAGAATGAAACCCTATTTTTATGAATAATCCGAGTTCACCATTTTTATTATTTCATGGTTATAGAACAAAGCAAGAGAAAACTAAAAATTAAATGAATAAGTAAACGAGAAGGGAGAAGCAAGGTATTAAAATAAATCTATTTATCGTCCCATTTAGTTGTTTATTATTTTTTTATATTTTATAAAAAAAAGTTTAAAGAAATATGTAAACAAACACTATTATTTTAATATGGATGGTTCTGTGCTTGCCCATTAAGTTTAATTGATAAAAAGTTATTTTTATTTATAATATAGGTTTCCAAGTTGGGCCTTTTTTGTTATAATATTGCATTATTGCCCAGGGGTGAAACTAATGGAGCTATATATGGGGAGTAAAAAATCGAATATAGTATTTCAATACTTTATTTTTCGTCTTGATTATTGGTAATTATTGGTATATAATAATTATTTTTCATACTCTTATATAGTTAAAAGAAAAAGGAATTAAGACTTGTGAAATATTTTTTTCTTCAACTACCAATCTATTGAATTGGTAAAGTTATACTTTATTTTCTTGTTGACTAGTGGGTTAGGTTCACGACACCTCTAAACTTTTGTTCCATGGTCTACGTTCATTTCGAGACAAATTAAAGTTTAGCAACACAATTGAGATTTTGCTAAGAGTTCAGTGATGCCAGTGAAATTTGTTCTGGATTATGATTGTATTTTTGATAGAAAATCAAAAAGGGATTATCGATCCAAAATATTATCAAACCCAAAATTCACAAACCCTTTTCATACATATAAATCCTCTATTTTAAAATCAATGAGAACAACAAAATAAAATTGGAATCGTACCTTGATTTATAGATACTTAACTGCTTGTCTGAATGTGTTATGATCTTCCAAAATGATTTGTAGCATTCTCTCTGTTGATGGGGATGCAAAGAAAAGAAAACCGCATTCATAATTGGGGATCATGACCTCTATAATCATAATAAGATAATGAATAATCATTATCTTTTATTTGTTTCAAATTGACCTCTCATCAATTTGAAACAACATTCCGATCTCTACACTATATTTCCATAAAACCTAATGTCTATTAGTCAAAATTTAACTTTATTGTATCACTTTAATTGACTAACATTTTTTTTACATGTGGCCTCATACATGTTGAAATTTTTCAACAATACAATAGCGTTAAAACGACGATGGGGGAGGGCGCCGCCGAGCTCCTTGCCGTATCTTGCCTTGGCGGCACCACCAAGTGGAAGAGGAAGGGTCAAGTTTTTTTTTTTTTTTTTTTTTTTTTTTGGTTTTTTCAGTTATGGAATTTTTTTTGGTTTTTTCAATTATGGAATTTTTTTTTGGGGAGGGGTGGGGGTGGGGTTGAAGTTTTGAGGTCCCTACTTGCAATTTAATATTAGGGGTTAAATTTTAAGTCTCAACCCATAAAGTTTTAAGTTCATTCAAATTGGGCCTTTAGGTTATGAATTTTAATAATTCAGCCTCATAAAGTTAAAAATTTCATCTAATTGAGCCTTTAAAGTTTCAGATTTAATAATTCAGTCCCTAAAGTTTAAAAATTAATTAATTTCGACCATTTAAGTTCTGAATTTTACAATTAAAGCTCTCAAAGTTTCTAATTTTGTTCTAATTGGCCCCAAAAGTTTAAAACTTTTAGATTTTCCCCCCTAAAGTTTTCAATAATTAATTATTGATCCCTAAAGTTCCGAATTAACTAATTTTGACCCATAAAGTTTTGAATTATTAACCCTTAGCCTTAAAGTTTCAAAATAAATAAAATTAAGTATTCTGCTTATCAAATTTTGGTATAAAAGACTCATTTGAGAATAATAATATTCGAAAGTGAATTGATTGAAGCAATATGTTGTCAAAACAACATCTCTTGTGAAAATTAATTAATTTAGGGTTGGACAAAACTCTTAAACCGAATTGAGCGGTTCTTCATAAGTTAAATACTTGAACAAGTATTCGAATTGAGAACCGATGAGTTTGAGTCGATTCTAGATTCTTGACTAAGAATCGAAGAATCGAATAAGAACCGAATCTAAATAATTTTTTGTATTGAATTAATTGAATTGTTTTAATTTTTAAAACAAATTAACATATTAATTAAACAAACCAGCCAAGTTTAGCCAAATTAGTTTTTTGTTAATTCAACATTTGGGCCTTATCCTTAAATTTATTTTTTGTTAGCCTAAGCTGCCCAACATTTGGGTCTTATCTTTCCCCTTTCCTTTTCGATTTCAATTTCATTTCGTAAGTAACAGAATGATCACTCCCGTATAAACCAAATTCATTCGATAATTTTAAAACCTAAATCCCTATTCCTAAAAGTTACGAATGAAAATGTCATTAGTTATATTTATGTAGTGTTGTTGTAAATGTTAAAAAATATAATTATGGCACGGAACCGAACCGAACTTCAACGGTTCCATAATTATATTTGGACCCGACGGTTCCATTTATTAAATATCCAAAAATTTTGAGTCGGTTCGATTGTCCAGCCCTAGTGTATATGCTTGTTCATGCGGATATTAGTTGCCTCAAATGAAGGTTAATATTTGGCCGAATTGCATACACACTTTAACGTGAACTCGGGTACGGGATCATCGTAGAAATCGTGGAATTAATTGAAAACACTGAGAAAGTCCAAATTCAGGTTGTAGACGGTAGAATCTCGACTCGTAAATTATTGAACCAAGCAACCAAACAAAAACAAAGTTTGAATGACTTCTTGATTATAAAATCAACGAACCTCGATTTATGAACGCTACAAAGGGTGCCCAATCCTTTGTGAGTTCTAAGGGTTGAACTTCACAAATATAATAATATTTGATAAGTCCGGTACATGTTCAATCAAGAACAAAAAAAGAAAGAATTCACATTTAATCCACAATGTCAAAAATGTTCTTTTTACAATGAAATAAAGTTTCCTTTTTATACTAAACCTAGGAAAATATAAAAAAACAAAAATATCCATTTAAAGATTACAAAGATCTTACCTAAACTAAAATTCTAGCAAAATAAAAAAATTTTGCGTAAAATTAAAATTCTCAACAAATTGTTCTCGACTTGTTTCTGTGCGATCGCAAGCCCAAAAGTACTATGAGCCAACGCAACCTTGTGCAAAATCTCAAACCATTTTTAGAATGTACTCATGGGTAAAAATCCAACAACCGAGCTGAAAGTTATGGCCGTTTTCGTCTACGGTGCTCATCTTCTTTCCAAATGTCTTCCAAACTTTGAATCCAACCCATTTCAGCTCCCGAGCCTTTCGCGAAACTTGAACCTTGGCATTTAAACTTCTTCAATTTGGAATCCAAAATTCGACCAGTTGATTGCTTATCCCGGATCATATCACACTTGTGGTGGTAAACGTGTGACTATTATAAAATTTCCATGTGAATGATAAATCAATCCAAAGATGGATTTATTATTTGATAGGAGTTATTGTCAATGTTTAATCACTACACAAAGAGTACCACTTACAATTAATATTATTGTTCAAAGACTTGATATTAACGATGTGCTAAGTATCTTGAGATGGGGCTTTCCATTATTTGAATTAATTAATTGTTTAATACGGATTCCAATTTGAACATATTAATTGGAAATAAGTTCTCTATTCATTTAATCCATCCACTTCTGCAATATCTGTCAACATCAACTCTATTTCCGTGCTAAATAGAACCAACTTCAAGGATTGGAAAGAGACCATATTGATTATTTTGGGCTGCAAGGATCTAGATCTTGCGTTCCGGATTGAACAGCTCACTCTTCTTACAGAAGAAAGTTCATTTGATAAAAAAGAGAACTTTGAGAAGTAGGATCACTCAAATTGCACGAGTCTAACGATCATTAAGCGAAGCATTTCGGAAGCCTTTAGAGGTGCAATATCTGAAGAAGTAACTAATGCCAAGGATTTCCTTGTCGAAATTGAGAAACGTTTTACAAAAAACGATAAAGCTGAAACAATCACACTTTTGCAAATCTTGATTTCGATAAGTTATAAAGGTAAGAGGAACATAAGGGAGTACATCATGGAGATGTCTCATATTACTTCTAAACTTAAGAGACTAAAGCTCGATCTATCTGATGACTTGCTCTTACATTTGGAATTGATCTTACTTTCTGCACAATTCGGTTAATTAAGGTCAGTTACAACTGTCAAAAGGGGAAAATGGACTCTTAATGAGCTCTTTTTCATATTGTGTGCAAGAAGAAGAAATGCTAAAACAAGATAAAACCGACATTACTCACTTGGCAAGTACTTCTAAGGATAAATAATAAAGAATAACAAAGCTGTATTTGGTTCGGTTTTAAAATAAACAGCCAAAGCCTGAAAATGTTAAATTTAGCTATAATGTTTGTGAAAATCTGGGATATATAAAGAGAGACTGTAATAAATTCCATGCTTGACGTGTAAAGAATGGTACACTTCTCACTTTGGTTTGTTTTGAAGTAAATTTAATGTCAATACCTATACAAATTTGGTGGATAAATTTCGGTACCACTATTTACAGAAGTGTGTCTATGCGGGGTTGTCTGAGCTGCCAAAACCAAATGATGCTGAAAAATTCATAATTATACTGAAAGATTCATCTATGTGGGGGCGATGATAAATAAGTTAATGTTGAGGTTATAGGGACTTTAGGTTATCATTAAAGACTGATTATTGCTTGAATTTGAAAGAGACATTTGCGGTACCATCTTTTGAACGGAACGCGGTTTCTATTTCTACATTGGATAAATTTGGTTACTCTTGTTTAATTTGAAATAGTTAGTTTGATCTTTTTCTTAATTCAAATATTGTGGGTACCAGTTCTTTATCTGATTATGATAACATATAGATACGGTTGCCTATTATAAAGAAATCTTGTATGTGAATCCACGTGATATTAAACATAAATTAACCAATGAGAATTCTAATTTGTTATGGTACAAGCGATTATGTCACTTCTCTCAAAATAGAATGAAAAATCTTATGTCAGAAGGAATTCTTGATTCCCTTAATTTTTTCAGACTTAAGTGTTTATATTAATTGCATTAAGGGAAAACAAACAAAAATAAGGACATTAGGTGCCAATAGGATTTCGGACGTCTTGAAACTAATTCATACAGATATCTGTGGACCATTCCATTCGACTTCTTTGAATGGTCAACAATCATTTATTACGTTCATAGACGAATTTTTCTTACTATGGCTACCTATATCTCATATATGAAGAATCTTAAACACTGGACATGTTCAAGGCATATAAGACTGAGATTGAAAATCAACTCGGTAAAATAATTCAATAAGTCAAATCTTACCATAGTGGTGAATACTATGAAAGATATGACGGATCAGGAGAACAAGGTCCACGGCATTTTTCTAAATTCCTAGAAGAATACAAAAGCATTCTACAGTACATCAATATCTTTCTAGGTAGAAGCACTTAAGACAACAACTTAAATTCTCAACACAATTCCAAATAAAGTTATTTTTAAGGGGTTACAAATTTATTAAAAACCCCCACTATTAAGTCAATTTTCAAACGGAAAATGTTCGTTTTCTTGAGAATGTAGAGTTTACGGGGGAAATAATGTTATAAGGTTAAAGATTTTGTTTTGAATGAAGAATATATATATATTTCTTCTGTTGCAATTGACAATGATCGGGTCAAAGACAAATTCTTGCTCCAGATCTTGTTCAATAAGTAATTTCGGATCAAAACTACATTACAAAATCCTCTATCTACAATTAAGAGGTTGTTCCAGAAAAATAAACTCAACAACCTCAAAAACAAATGTTATTAAAGAAATTCACTATAAAAAGGAGAAAGACAATTCTGGATGTTTTTATGGTCTCGCTCCAAGAAAATAAAGATGACATGTGTTGGTGAAAGAAAATCCGATCAATCAATTTTCATCAAGTCATGCAAATGAATAACTTTCAAAAGTGGATTGATGCCATGAATAAGGAGTATAAGTCTATGAAAGACAAAGTTTGGAATCTTGTCCCATTATCAGAAAGTGCGAAATTTATTAGTTGCAAATGGATATTTAAAACCAAAAGAGATTCGAATGGTAATGTGAAAAGATATAAGGCTTGTCTTGTAGCTAAAAGCTTTACAAAAAATGAAGGCATTGACTACAAATAGACTTTCTCTCTAGTTTTAACGAAAGACTCATTCAGAACAATTATGATATTTGTGACACATTTTGATCTTAAGTTACATTGATGGTTTACAAATTAAAGGAATTCATCTATGTACTTAAGTTGGTTTCTCGTCGAAGGTATCACAAATCTCATCAAATGATTATCTCATTTGGTTTTGAAATAAATTCAGTTGATGATTGTGTATCTCACAAATTCAGTGGGAGAAATCATATTTTGGTATTGTATTTCGATGACATACTGTTTGTCTGCAATGATATAAACTTAATGTGCGGAACCAAGAGATTTCTGTCATGAAATTTTGAAATGAAAAATCTTTGTGATACCACTTTTGTATTAAGTATATAGATACACAATAATCGTTTTTGGTGTATTTTTGAATTTTCACAAAAGAGATGTATCGATAAGGTTCTTAAAAGATTTGAAATGTGGATATGTAATTCAGGTGATGCCTCTATTGCTAAGGGAGACAAGTTTAGTCTGAATTAATGCCTCAGGGATAAATTTAAAGAAAATAAAATACATAAAATTCTCTTTGCTTCAACAATTGATAATCTAAAGTATACTCATGTTTATACACATCCGGATATAGTATTCATTGTTGGAATGCTAGACAGATATTTAACTAAATTTGGAATGAAAATTTGGAAAGTAGCCATGAGTTTATTCAGTATCTATAGAGAACTAAGGATTACATGATCACATTCAAGAAAATCAGACCAATTGGGGATCGTTGGACATTCTGATTATGATCATGAAATTTGACTGCAAAGTATTGTCACTAGGCCGCATATTTTGGATGGAATTGAAAGACCACTTAAGTTATTCCGTGATAATAGCAGTCTTGTATTCCAATGAGAACATGACGAGGTCAAAGTCTAAAGACGTTAAGTTCCTACCTGTAAGGAAAGAAATCAGAGTAGTTATATTTCTATAAAGCATATTAAGACAAACTCCATAATCATGGATCCATTTACTAAATGACTACCACCCAAAGTCTTTCTGAGCATAATGCTCACATGGGTATTGCATCGTTTGATGATATGACAGTTTAGTAGGAGTTTGTATTTGGATGTTGTCTATTTTAGACATATTTTTGTCCATGTATATTCAGTTTAGTCCTTCTCTGATTAAAGTTTATAGTTGATCTTACTTAAGAAATAAGTTTGGACCAGTTGGAAATAGACATGTTTGGATCACATAACATGTAATTTTCATGCTACACTCCCATGATTGATCTATGTCATATGATTGTATGAGTGTATGTGACCATTGATTGATTTAGTCACATTAAATGTGACGAAAATCGCTTTGATTCTATGTCAATATGACTAATGGACGAGATTCTTTGAAATACCTATAATAATGATAGCAAAATCTTGAGCTCATAAGGTTGTGCACATTTGAAAGATTACACATATGGTCCAGTGAGAGATTGTTGAAAAACTCCAACATGTATGGGGCCACATGTAATATATTAAAATGTGTGGTACTATTATTTAAAGAATATTAGTCAATTAAAGTGATCCAATAAAGTTAAATTTTGACTAATGAGTATTAGGCTTTATGAAAATATAGTGTAGATGCCGAAATGTTGTTTCAAATTGATGATGGGCTAATTTGAAACAAATGAAAGATAATGACTATTCATTATTTTATTATGATTATAGGGGTCATGATCCCCAATCGTGAATGTTGTTTTCTTTTCTATGCATCCCCATCAATAGAGAAAAATCAATAGAAAAGACTATAAATTACTTTGGAAGATCGTAACCCATTCATGCAAACAGTTAAATATTTATGGATCAAAGTACACTTCCAATTTTATTTTGTTATTCTCATTGATTTCAAAATGGAGGGTTTATATGTGTGAAAAGGGTTTGTGAATTTTTAGTTTAATAATGTTTTGGATCAATAATTCATTTTCGATTTTCTATCAATTTTGTCATTTCTTTGTACTTTATGACATGACATGTAAACATCATCTCAAATTATTTGTGAAGATAGTTTAATTCTTAAACCTCACCAAGTCATCGTAAATATTAATTTGACTTGTCAATGCCACATTGGATGATTATAGTATTAAACTCCAATTTGATAGTGATTAAAATTAGATTTTTAATAGATTTTAATAAAAGTTGATGAGAAGGTGATTGAAAAGTTGTGAGTCCCATAAAATATGTGACTTAAATTAGTTGTTAATTTTGACTTAGATTAAATCAGAATTTTAATTTCTACCAAACATGGGCTAAAACTGCCAACACTATTGAATGTTGAAGACTAAAATGTCCCTAAATTGTATTCAAAGATTTTCTTCATTAGGAATCAAATCCTACATTTTTCCTAAGTTGTATTGTATAGATTCAATCAATTATCATGCACAATCAATTTTATGTATAACTTTATTTTTCAAATGAAAGTCATGAAATGCATGTCAAGTTTGATATTAGGTTTTAGATTTTGATATGGAGAGATTGAGATAAAATCATCTCTTAAACCATTCATCCCAAAATTATCTGCAACCAACCACATTACTGATAGTTGGGGCTATTTGTTTGGTTTTTGCAGGGCGGGTTATTATAAGTGGGCTGAAGGAATTTCAAATCGGCTAATTAGTTCAAAATGAGGGTTGTCTTGGTAATTTTGGAAAAGTTGATGGGCCGTGGTTGGAGGCGCACGTGTATAAAATAAAGGGATAATTGTCGCTCCAAACCTTTGAAATATTAGTAGACTTTAGGGCATATTTTTATGGTATAAGTAATGCTTACCAACCATTTAATCATATGTTGCGTAGTTTAGTTCTTCTTTTATTTCTTTGGTTCTAGATTTAGAAATGATAATCATATTGAAATGAAACGAACCTATCGATGCTCAAATCTAATACTCCTGATTACCCAATTCAATTTAAGAACTGAACCAAATCGGTACTTTTGTCCACTAGTAGCTCTCCCTCAAGTAATATAATGACCAATTATATCTTCTTCACATATTTTTTAACAATCTTAAATAAAACTTGAAATCATCAATACAAAAGATATTATATAGTCAAAATTTATAGTCATTTACATTTACATTTATCTAACTTCATATTTTGTTCTACGTTTGCTCAGTCTACTTAAATTTGTTATTTACTTTAAGCAAAATTATTGACGATAAGAGTTGATGAAACAAAAATTCATTTACCACACTTGGAGCGAGAAATGAAAACATTGCTATCTTCTGCAACATGTATGGGCCGTAGGAAAAGAGAACCAGCTTTTGCAGTATCTTGTCCTCCATTGTAGTTCTTCAAGGTCTGAAAGATAGATCAATCTCCAGTAGGAGTGAAATCCATATGAAGCCTAAACTTACTAAATTTAGGTTTAGCAGAGAACCTTTTTCAACTCATTGTACACGGCTTGCTAATTACAGAATGTGGCAGTTTTATTTTCACCAAGATTGGTGTGGGATTAGCTAGGATGCCTACATTTGCTTACAGAAGTTGCCCGAATAAAAGGTTCACCTTGAGAATATAAGTTAAGGAAAGGGTTTCTTGGTTGAGGCTGAAGTTACAAAAGGTTCACCCGTTACATCTCCGTTTATCTTAAACGAACTGTAGTGTTGCATGTTTATATAATTTCACGTAATCCAACCGAGTGCCTAACCATATACATGTTTCATGAACGAAAATATGAGATGACTAATAAATTAACTAAATCTAAAACAACGATGATGAAATGACATAGTAAATACTATGTAGTGGCTCGAGGAACTCGAACACGTAACATTCTCAAGTTTTTCAATGGTTTCTCCATAATTACAATCGAATATTATTTATACGTTACGCCATTTTGATCGTTATGGTAGATAATGATTCACATATGAACCCAATTAATCAAAATGAGTAATCGTATGTAATATTTCTTATTCTCAAACTTGCTTGCATGTTACGAAAACATTCATGGAATCTATATCTGAACCCAAAAAGAAAAATGAAAAGAAAAGAAAAGAATGTCAAATTCATGATCGTTGACTAGAATGAGAATTGTAAGTAAATTTATAGAATCATATCAGTTGGTTTTTGTATGAATTCAGAATCCATCCAACAAAGCATTACGATGATAGATACATCCATAGTCACTTAGCCTTCATGAGAAAGACAAATTGAAACTGATTCAAAAACACAAAGAGATGATCAGCTACAGAACAAAAGAATAGATTAATCTTAGAGCTGGGATGTAATTTCACGAAACATTATAGAAACCCACACTTCAAAAAAAAAATATTAGATCAACCGTCAACGCGTATGTTGGAATCTTCTTCAACATGTATTGGCCGTGGGAAAAGAGAACCAGCTTTTGCAGCATACTGTCCTCCATTGCAGTTCTTCTTCACCATTTGCAGGGTCTAAAAGACTACAGTAAAGCCAGCTGGCTGATCAATTTCCATAGGGGCAGCAGAAGTGAAATCTCATGTGTAGTCAACTTACTACTTCCAACTTCCTTGTTGCTAATCCGAGTATGTGGTTGGTTTATTTTCACCAAGATTGGCTGTGACATATGAGATTGTCTGATTGTGCAGCCACTATATTTCTAGAATGGGTGAATGCCACTTTTGGTGGTAATGGATAACTTTCACGATTTGGTGCTTATTTTTTGAGGCATTTCTTGTTCAGAATGTGAATGCAGGTTTTTTTATATGTATGGATCATATTGTAATTAAATTTATTGTTTGCTCTTGTTTTGTTCTGTAACCATTACATTGAAAACGTGGTAAACTTGGATTATTTATAAAATGGGGTTTCATCCTTAAACTATAGATACTACATGTGTTGGTCGGAACCAAGTGATTTTTTTTTAAAATAAAAATGAAAGTTGAAAAGAGTATAAGACAAAGGATGAGCACCATACATTTAGAGGCTCATGCCAACTCGGCTGACCGTGCGGGCTTTTGTAATTTGTGACACCACCCTATCTGCTACATATATATGTTTTCATATGGACTGAGGCAAAGAATTCAAAATAAAGAGGAAGAAGAACCATACGCAAATTTCATTTCCATCACATTGATTCATTCGCTCAGAATCATCAAATTTACAAGAAAAAAAAACATGAAACTTAAATTAGATAATAGAAATAAAATATTTATATGGTATTGGTAACGCTAAACCACGATGCCTTATCACACATTACAATTTGGAGCAAATAATCTTCATTCATTTATTTCGAGACAAATATATTTGTTTGTGCTAAGACACATTTTAAGAAGACAGAATTTGTTAATAAAAGCACAGTCAAAGGTAGTTCTAGGCAAAATAAATATTGTTTCTCTCTTGTTTACTGTTCTATAACCATGACATAAGATCGTAAACAAGGTCTCGGATTATTTATGAAATGGATTTCATTCTTAAATCAATCATAAATCTTAGCAAGTCATCATAAATATTAATATGACTCATCAATTCCACATTAAACGATTTTCGTCTTTAGAACTATCTACACAACACTAATGAATGTTGAAGACCTGTATGGAACGATTTTCATCATTAGGAATCAAGTCCTGCATTTTTTCTAAGTGGCATTGCTTGGAATCGTCAATTAGTTAGTGTGCACAATAGAATTCAGAGGTTCGATGCCTAATGTTATAAGTTAGATTAAGTATCACGAGAACGAGGGTTAAGATGGTGATTGCCCGCAACATTTCAAATTTTTTTGAAATTAAATATGGATTTCGAGAAAAAAAAATGAATGTATACATTATACATATATATTCTGTCCCTCATCAATATTTTCGTCTTCCTATCAAAGAATTCTAACTTTGTCAATGATTAGAAAAAAAATTAATATTTGTCTGTGGTGAATTGCTCATTCATCCAATTATTTGTACTTTGTAGTACACACATTTTAAGAAGACAAAGTTTGTGAATGACATGGTAGTTATAGGTAGTACTAGTCAAATGACGCACAGTATATATTTTGTCCAAGTTAAAGGACAGTTGCCATGGAAGTATTGTACTAGAATGGCTGTAGCGCCTCGAGTTTCGTTAATTCGGATTGTCACGTCATCGTCTTTTGCCCTAATTTTAGTAATCAAAATTTTGCGAAAATAACGTAATTTTTAGAATCACATCAAATTCATAACGGTAATTATCGTCGGCAACAAACTCATTTAAATAACGAAATAACGAAATTACAAAGTACGTTAATAGTTTTCAAAATGAGAAAATTTCGAAAGCAAATATTTACAACTCTCAATTCATGCCACCACTGCCCATCACATTCGACCATCTCCGAAATCTACAAATATTGTTAAAATAACGGAATGAGTATTTCGAAGAAATACTCAGTAGACTCATCGCTGGTAATTAATTTACAGAATAATTGAACACATACTTATGCAATATATAACGTGACATCATCATCATCATCTTTGGCTCATTTTCTTGAAAATCATAGGCTCTTTGAAATCATAGGGTGTGGCTAGTCTCGTCTCGTGCATTTAAGCACATAAGTTATGCATAACATTCTCATCTTATCTCATAAGAGATTCTCGTCTTTCTCATGCATTAAAGTATATAAGTTATGGCAAGCATAACAACATTATATATCTCATATGACATATTCTCATCTCATGCATTAAAGCATATAAATCACATAAATTCACAAAAGACGTGTAATTATAATTTAAACTAATTAATGGAGGTGAGTCTACCTCAATAATCTCCAGTTACGTGCAAAAATAAAGCGAAAAGTGATCTCAAGCTCTTAACCGTCCATACGTTTCGTCTAGCCAAAATGAAAAATAAGTTTTGAATTAGTATTTCGAAACTTTAAAGTTTTAACGTGGTAAAATTAAGTTTAAGGGCTTAATTGAAAATTTATGAAACTAAAATAAATAGTTTCAAATGATAAAATAAAGTTTAGGGGTTCAATTGGAAATTTATTAAAACTGAAAAACAAATGTTTAAGGGCTGAAATAGTAGTTTTTGAAAGTTAGGGACTAAACTGTAAATATAATAAAGTTGAAAATAGAATTAAAGGGCTAAAATTGCACCTTTAATAAGTTAAAGACTTAATTGAAAATTTGTTAAAACTGAAATAATAATTTCTAAACTTGGGGACTAAATTGAAGTTAATAGGAACTGGAAATAGGAGTTTAAGTACTAAAACGGTGACTTTTAAAGATTTTGGGACTAGATTGAAAGTTTTATGAGACTGTAATTCAAATAAATAAAACTTAAAAATCGAAAATGAACTTTTCTAAACTATGCGACTGAAATAAACGACTTTCAAAACTAGGGGCTTAAAGACAAATTTCAAAAATAAAAACAAATTCTCTTCTCTCATCTCTCTCATTTACACACACAGAGAGAGAGAGAGAGAGAGAGAGAGAGAGAGAGAGAGAGAGAGAGAGAGAGAGAGAGAGAGAGAGAGAGAGAGAGAGAGAGAGAGAGAGAGAGAGAGAGAGAGAGAGAGAGAGAGGAGGGAGGAGGGCAACGAATCCCTCGATTTCACCACCACTGACCGGTGGGGGTGGCGCCGATGCACTGGAGGGAAAAAAAGGTTTTTCATTTCTTGTTTTTGGGTTTGAAAATGGTGGTTTAAGGTGGTGAGCTTGGTGGTTTGTGGGTTGTCTTGGTGGTGGAGTGATTTATGATGGTTTTGGGTAGTGACAGGAGGTGGTGGTTGCGGTGTGGAGCTTTGGAGTTGGGTTGCAATTTTGAGCAGTGGGTCGTAGGTTGTTTGCAGTTTGGTTGGGTTTGTGTGATTCTTTGCATTGGTGGTTCGATGGTAGTTTGGTGGGGTGAACTTGTTGGCAACATGTGCGTTGCATCCAGTATGTTTGTAGTTGGTGTTGGTGGTCGGTTTTGGTGGTTTTGGTTTGGCTTGGTGGTGACACTAGCTTGAGCAGCTTCGTACGTTGGTGTTGGTGGTCTCGATTTTTGAGCAGGGTGTTTTGCAGTAGTTAAGCTTGGTAGTGTAGTGAGGTTGTGAAGTTTGGCTATGGTTTTTGTAGTGATTGGGTAAATGGGCTGCATAGTGTTGCAGCTTGGGGAGTTCACTGTTGATACTAGAAATGGTCGTTCTAGCATCAATGGTGACCCAAAGTGAAAAGGAGTTGAGGGTGTGAGGGGTGAATATGGTGTTGATGCTAGAAATTGATGTTCTAGCATCTACATTAATCTCCAAAGATTGAGGAAAAGAGAGAAAGCTTACAAAAAATGATTGCTAGATTGGTGATGAGAGGAGGGAGATGAGTGTCTATGAATAGAATTCTCTAGGGCACAAGTCCCTAGGCAACTAATTGGGCCAAGATGTTGGGCCGAGAAATATTTTCTATTTGGACTTAAAAGCAATGGACCTAAATGAATTTGGGTTAAAAAGAATTTCGATTTGGACATATTTAATTGGGCATATGTAATTGGATTGAGAAGTTGGACTTAATATAAGGGAACAATACATAACTCCTTGTTTTAAAGTTCGCATTTCATAAATAACAAACTTATTAAAATATTTCAAAAATCAGGTGATAAATAAATTTATTAAATATAAAAATAAAATAAAATATACATTAATTATTTATAGTTTTATACCTATGCCACCACACTACACCACCTTCATTTCCTCCACTACACTACCTTCCCTCCACCTCTCAACCGGAGACGGCGATCTGCTCCGGCGACGTCTACGGCAAACTTTCGACAACTTTCGGCAAACTTTCGATGACTTCCCATCGACTTCAGGCGAACACTCCGACGAATTAAAGATTTCCAAAAATTAAAAATTGAAAATCACACCTCCACTCCCATGGATCCACCGCATGCTCCGATCAACCTACCCACCCCATCCACTCATTCCCAACTTTCAAAAAAATTCCAGAATTTCAAGTCACAATCGGTCACAAACGGTTACAATCAGTCACAAACAGTCACAATCTGTACACACATATTTGGTCACAAATGGTCACCACAAATTTATTTCAATCTATATCTTAAACTTATATTTTGAATGAACAAATACAAAACTTTCTCAATTAAGAATGTGTCATCAGTGACTAATTGTGATCGAGTGTGTATTCAATGTGACTAATTGTGACCAATTTTGTGTTAATTGTGACCGAATGTGACTTGAATATGATCAGGTCACAATCGGTCACAATTAGCACAAAATTGGTCACAACCAGTCACAGTACACACATATTTGGTCACAAATGGTCACTACAAACAAATTCGCTTACACTACGAACAGAACCACACCCTCCCACCAGTCATCACCACCACACCTCCAATGCACCACCATTGCCACCTTCCACTAATCAAAATTATCGTTGCCAATAGAATAAGTTGGTCATAAATAATTTTTTTTTTATAGATTATGGTTTATATCGTTGATCACATGTCAAAAAATTATGTCACATTTTATCTATTGGTCACACGTTTTCAAATTTGTTGGTCGCAGATTATTTTTTAGTCATAAATTATCGTTACATTTTAATTAAAGACTTGTTGAAGGAATTGTTAGGGATGCCATCAAACAATTGCAGCAACAGCTTCCTGACTTCAATGGGAAGTAGTAGTCAGTAAATGGAAGTGTTGTATTTGAAAAATAAGGATTCACATGAACAAATATAGACATTGGAGCCAACAACGAAGCTATTATATGGTATCAAAGATTGGGAAAAAACTGTGAGAAATGGATGTACAGACATCAAGCTCGGTTCGTTCAATTTATATAATTGAATCGAAAGAAGGACACAAAATATAGTTCCTTATTTATCAAGAAATAAATGGAGAGATTTTTTAAACTGTTTCAGACGCACTCACCAAAACAAGCGTTGGATAAATCATGCATATTGTAGACTACCTACAAGTTAGATTGCCGTAAGATTCTCAACAAACACAGGATGCTCTTGCTTTTTAAAGGGAACAATTTGAATTGAAATAGGAGAGAGACCTAAATTATTTGAGGATGAAGAGAACAGAATATGGTCGGTCGAAGTAGAAGGCAAATGAATGAACCCATATGGACAAAAAACTAATAACATAGGAGCAAAAGTTGGAAACCCACAACCTCACCAACATAACCAATGTCTCCACCCACCTATACGACCACCGCCAGAAACCATCACAGTCACCAGGCCACGACCACATCCACAGCTAAAAATCCCAACCAAACATACCCAAAAATGCACCACCCCACAACCTCACCAAAACCGCTACGCACAAAACACCATTCAAACCCACCCACCTATTTTTGCAGACAAGATGACTTCTTATTATTTTTCATTCAGGAGAAACATGTTGTTGAATTGGCCAAGGCTTTAGGTTCAATGCCTGGAGTATACCGTGTTGATTTTTTCATAAGACAAATATCAGCACCAGATGTAGACTGGAGCTATGGTGAACCCACAGAGATGCTGCTGCTTCGCCTCTTCATTACAGCAGCACCACGACGACGTCAGCCTGACGGAGTGGGTGGATCTACTTCTCCTCTTCATTATAGCAACTCGCCTGAATGGGTAGACGGTGGATCTGCTTCGCCTCTTCATTACAACAGCACCGCCTCTTCATTACAGTAGCACCGGCGACAGGTGCTCGAGCTGCTGCGCTTCTGACTTGATCATTGCCGTGAGTTCGACGATGGGTTGCTGACGATGAGCGGTGGTCTACGACGGTGGTGGCGTCGGTGCACAGGGCTGCGCCATTACCATTGAGAGAGAATGAGGAGACGGGTTGAGAGAAGGGAGAGGATATTGAGAGAAGATTTGGAAAAATGATTAGGGTTTGGGAGGAATTGGGTGAATTTGATTAATTGCAATATTAATATTAATATTAAAATATATAATTATTACCTGATTTATAATTAATTAAAGTTTGTACCTAATTTATGAAAAGTAAACTTCAAATGCCGGCTCCTGTGTAATTTTCTCTGAAGTAGTTGTCTCACTCACTTAATATTTTTGTATCGGCTGGATTTTACCAATTTACCATTTCCAACCAATTTAATTAAAGTTGCCCAATTGCTAAAAATAATATTTATCATTTTCGATTAAATAATTTAGAAAAGAAAATAAACATTATCTACCATGCATGACAGTATAGTACATAGAGCAGTCTATATGCCATCTACAGGGCATTTTATATAAATGACAATCATTCAAAATTCGATTAAAGAAATAATTAAGGAAAAAGTAACATAATTGCTATAGTTTTAAAGTAAACTTTCAAATTTAAGAAACTTGTGGAATTTTTTCAAAAATCAATCATTCACGTTTGTGACCTCCTCATTAAATTTTGTGACCGTTAATTAATTAATCATGTCAAAGTCACAATAATATATAATTTATGGTCACAATCACGTACTAGTCATAAATTACACGCGGTCAAATTACAAATGCAAAAATTGTAGGTCTCAATTATAAATTTAATTGCATATCACACATTTTAATATACCACAATTTATTTATCGATCACAAATACCAAATTAAATTATTACAAATTACTTTTCATTTCCCCCACCCCACCCATCCCATTCCATCCCATCCCACTTCGCAACACTTGACACTTCAAATCCACCACCTATCACCACCACTATCACTTTCACCTCAAATTCATAACAATCATCACCACCGCAACCACCACGTGCACCTCACCTCCAACACATTCCCTTGGTCTTATTTCAACTTCAATTCACTCTCACACATCATTTGTTTTCATCTTCTTCTCCTCAAATTCTTTTATTACACTTGAGATTTTTTTCGATCTAAAATTTGATGGCTTTGCATGGGATGAGTGTACTTTGTCGGATTCAATTACGTCATCAATTTTGGAATCTTCTACTGCATTGGGTGATTGTACGTCAATATGATGGATTTGATCGGTTGAATCAGGATCTGGATCAATGGATTGCGGTGCTTGTTCGGGTATTATAGCTTCATTTTCTAATTATCCAGCATTTGAAGACATTATTTGATGCAGTAGATTACTGGTAAAATAGAGAGAAAGAACCAACTACCGATTAAATCATATAGATCTGTGTAGTTGAAGTTTGGTTTTTTATGATGATGACTGAGTTTAGTAGTGGCCGATGGACATATTTGGGTGTAAATAGATAGAGAGAAAGATTAGAGAGATCGGTGATAAAAATCGATTGTGCTATATTTACATAGTGATTTACATACACATGATACGATGAGATATAATTTGATCAAAATTCATCAAAAAAAAAAAACACAAAACAAAACAAAACAAAAAATCATTTCTCCACTCTCTTTTGACAACTCATCTATAAATCATTATATAACTTCTTATGTATAATTAGTATTATTCGATAATGATAGAGTAGAGAGAGAAAGTGATAGTTTAGAGAGAGATTAGATGTAAAAATAATATATAAATTATTTAATAAATTATATTATTCAATTATTCAAAATAAAATAATTTTATCTTATTTTTTAATGTGAAAAACCTGATTTCCGAATTTGAAACTTAAAATGTAGGATTTAAGGTAATTTTCTCAATATCTAAATTAATTAGAACAAATTTATAATCCAAACACAAATTACAAACTAATTAAAGATCCAATTGGACCACAATTCGGCCCAATTATTCAATTCTTCAATTTGTTTCTGTACAGCCTAAATTTGCATTGCTACAAGCATCTAATCTTTGCCCAAATTAACTAGAGAAAATTACCTAAATCCAGGAATTTAAGATTTAATTATCAAAAATCAGGTGATTAAGAAGTTTTTACAAAAATCAGGTGTTAAATCCCGACACCCCCAATTCATCTCTCTCTCTCTCTCTCTCTCTCTCTCTCTCCCCCCTCTACCCCCATTGTATCTGCCTGCAACCCAAACCTCCTCACCCCACCACCGGTGAAGTGACTCTCTTTTCATCTACGTGCCGACGATTGAGCAGGCAACCATGACCTGTCAACAATGGAGGTCATTGTACATCGACAAAACGGTAATTTCTGTGTGGTAGTCCAGCACCACTGCGTTTTCCCAAGAGTTGGCCCCAATTGAAGCCGTTTGCCCTTACTCTCCCATGAGCCCTCTGGATATCCCCACTGTTATACCTCCTTCCAATATATCCCCATCTGAAATCAATGAAAAATTGTCAAAGTTCTTTAGAGAGATTAGCGAGGTTAATCCATCTGAAGGAGCCCTGAAACCATCTGAATCAAGAGATGCTGAGGAATATGAATACGAAAGAGAGCTTCCCATCCGTAAGGGAGTGGCCTGCATTCCCAAGGTGAGGATTTGGAATTTGGATTAGTGTCTTCTCATGTTTAAATGTCTATACTCTTGTATAATTAATGTATGTAAGCTTTGCGAGAGTCTCTCGGAAATCTTGCAAAGTTGATTGGCTAAGATCCATTGCTGCACAAAGTCAATTTCTTGAATGATGGGCTTGATTATTTACTCCTAGTCTATCCATTTTCTAAACAATTCCAGAAGGGGATAAAAATATAAAATAACTATGTAGGATGTTACTTCTGCTTTAGTCCAGTTTCTTTCCTGAGATTCAATGATTGTCATTGTGCTTATTTTTATTACATTTTTACAATTTATGTGGAAATTTTTGATGAGAAAGTGTCAAAGTTCTTTAGAGAGATTGGCGAGGTTAATCCATTGGAGGTGATAGTGGTGATGAATGGTGGTGGATTGCGGTGTTGGTCCGTGGTGTAAGTGAATTTGTTTGTGGTGACCATTTGTGACCAAATATGTGTGTACTGTGACTGGTTGTGACCAATTGTGATTTGATTATATTCAAGTCACATTCGGTCACAAACAGTCACACTTAACACAAATTTGGTCACAGTTAGTCACATGGAATACACACTTGGTCACAATTATTCACAGATGAGACCTGTCAGCGGCTTGATTATATAAAGTAATTAGAAATTTTTCTGGTAATTTTTTTAGGAAGTGGAGACAGGGGATGAGGTGATGGTAGGTGGATCTATGAGGGTAGATGTGTGATTTCCAATTTTTAATTTTCTGAAAATTTTTAAATTGCCCGGAACTGCCGCCGGAGTAGTCGCCGGAGCGGCCGCCGGAGGCAGGACGTCACCGGAGTAGATGGCCGGAGGATAGAGAGTAGAGAGAGAGAATGATTTGGATTTGAATTTGAAATTTAATAAATTGAGGTAATTGTATTATATTATAATTAAAAATATTTAATAAATTGAATTAACACCTGATTTTTGAAAAGATTTTTGGAGTTTGTTATTTTTGAAATGTAATTCTTATATATAGGATTTATGTATTGTTCCCAATTAACTAAGCCTAGTGTTCAGAGATCCAAGTCTTGAGTCCAATTTCTCAAGGATTGGCCTAATTGCAATGGCCCAAAACAGTTGCCTTCAGCTCTCAAGAAAAACATCGACCCAAATAATAATAGCTCGGCTGATGGTTTCAGCCTACATTTTTAGAAACTCTCAGCTTGACCAAAAGCGCGTTACCTGGTCCAAAACTGGGACACCATTACCTTGCCAAAACCTTAGTCAATCCACATTACCACCATCAACAATGAGAGATGAGAATCAATTAAAAACCAAAAAACACTGTAAGGTCATGACATCGTGGGCCCTATCATCTCCACCTCTCATGCGAGTGCTGGCATTGATACCCACATCAGCCACATGCTCGTGGTACCACCACCACCTGTTCAGTCTCGCAACTTGGCCAAAAAAGTGTGTTACCTGGTCCAAAATTGGGACACCATCACCTTGCCAAAACCTTAGTCGATCCACATTACCACCATCAACAATGAGAGATGAGAATCGATTAAAAACCCAAAAAAATTGTAAGGTCACGACATCGTGGCCCCTATCATCTCCACCTCTCATGTGAGCCACACGCTCATGGTACCACCACCACCACCTGTTCAGTCGCAATGATGACTCTTGAAGGTTATGCAGCCTCGCATTGAACCCGGTGGCAATATTCATGGTTGTTGCTGCATTTTGAGGAACCTCCATCGCCCGCCTCCTTCTCCTCTTTGGTTGGAGTCAAAATTCATCTAAAATTGCTTTCCTAGGCAGTGAAGATTTGTCCTCCATTACAAATTTGCAGTAACAATAATTGCAAAATAAATAATAATACTATTCCAATAAGAATTGAAATCAAAGGACCCACCTCATTTTTTTACAAATCTCAATAAACAATACATATTCACTACCAATAACTATGGCCATAAATTGTTCAAAAACCAAAAGATCTATCCAATAACAATATAAATCGCATAATTCTAAAATCGACATTTAAGCCAGGTTTGTCTACCACTTTTCAAAACTATTTTTTTATTGAAACTCATTTTTAATCACATTCTTACAGTAAAATACTTTGCACATAAATTTTTAAAAATTTCATACGTTTTAACCACACATTCTCCAAAAAATCATTATTCCAAAATATATTTTCTCAAAAAAAAAAAAAAAACTCTTTTTAGTAGGCACTGTATAAGGGCTTACTAACATATGCAAAACTAGCAAAATTATTTAATTCTTAGTATGCAACATAATATTAAAAGGGTTAAATCCACCAATTGTTACTCAACTTTATACTTAGTATCATTATAGCCACTCAATTTTACATTTAGTATCACCATAGTTACCCAATTTGATTTTATTTCACAATGGCTACCCAATTTTGTATAACGTTTTATCAGGTCACTCAATTTCATATAACATTTCACTATAACTGTCCAATTATTTTTTCACCATTTATTATATATATATATAATAAATTTTAAAAAAATTAAAATAAAAACTTATTTTTTAAAAAAAATGTTACTTAAGAAAAAAAAACTCATTTAAAAAAAGTTACTTAGAAAAATAAAATAAATAAAAAGTTATTTTAGAAAAAAGTTCCATAAAATATAAAATAAAAAAATATTTAAAAAAAACGTTACTTAGAAAAATAAAATAAAATAAAAACTAATTTTAAAATAAACGTTTTTAGAATAAAAAAAACTTTTATTTTTATTTTTTTTTAATTTATTTTATATATATAATACAAAGTTATCATTTTACCCCTCTTAAAATTAGTAAAAATTGTGAAAAGAAGTTGGGTGATCTGGTGAAATGTTATATGAAATTGGGTAATCGTGGTGAAACGTTATATGAAATTGAACGACTATGGTGAAATACAATCAAATTGGATGATCATGATGACACTAAGGGCCGTTCGCTAGAGATTAAAATTGAAAAATCAGTCGTTATTATTGACTTTTATTAGATTGGTGGGACCTAATAACCGCTATATTTTCAATTTTAATTGGATTTTAATCTCTATCGAACGGGGCATAAGTATGAAGTTGGATGGCGGCACTCCTAGTTGAAAGTCCAAGAATAACTAACCAAGAAGGGATGAATTGATTTATAAAACTTTTTTGAATAATTAACTAGAATCACGTAAGTTAAAAACATGTTCATAGATTAATAATCGTAAGCAAATTCAAGCAAGTGGATCAATCAAATAATAAGTGCAAATAAACAAAGACAACTAAATACAAATAATCAAGTAAGTGGAACAACGTAATTTGCACAAATATAAAAGCGATAAGTAAAAGGGATAGATGATACAAACGATATAATTATGGAGGTTCGATCCAAAGCAAATCTACGTCCTCCGTTACTAAGCTATCCGGCACGAGCAAGGCCTTTTTCACTATGTTGATTGACTTATGGTACAATCCAACCCTTTACAACGCTTCTGGTGACTTACAAAAAATATAAAATGTTGACCTTTATGGGACATCAACACGACCAACACTATTGAGCTTTATGGGACCCCAATATGACCTACACGATGACTTACAACAAGGAGCACCAATCCTTATATAATGTTGATCTTTAAGGGATTTCAACAAGACCCACACTTTATCAAAGTGATTTTACATTGAAATTCCTCTCTTGATAAATAATACAAACAAATTAAGTACTAAAAGGGGCTAACACTTCAATGAATAGTAATGAATGATAGCTCAAGTGTTAGATGAAAACTTTGATGAATATGATAATCAAAAATTAGATTCAATCAATCAAAGTGTTTCAATGAGAAGATGAAGAGATAAATACAATGTAAGTTCAAAAATCTTCTCAACAAATATCTCTCTTTTAATGGATGATTGTAATAAATTAAGTTTTAAGAGAGAAATGAGAAACTTTGATGAATATGATGTTTACAAATTTTATTCAACAATCAAAGTTTTTGCTATAAACAAATGAATGTAAGTTTAAAGAATATTTTTCAAAAGAAAAACTTTGATGAGTAGATTTTCAAAAGTTAATTGATCAAAAGTTTTTCAAAGCTAAATGCTTTGATAATAATAAATGAGATGAGAAATCAATATAATTTTGCTCAAAAGTATCTCATTTGAATGCTATTAAATGTTAAAATGAATGGCAAGTGAATTGGTATTTATAGCAGTCAAAACGTCTCTGCCCAACCGGACGACCATCCGAACGTCCGGATTGACAGAAAGTTTTTCTGTCCAACTAGATGGTCCGGTTGACCGTTGATTTTTTTTTAGATGTGATCTAAGTTCAAGTATCAGTTTGAAAAATCAAATCTTACTTTTGATCAAAAATATTTTATGCAAGTGATATGAAAATAATTTTGTACACAAAATGATTTTTAAACTATTGTCATTCATTAATAAAGATCAAAGTGTTGTACATTTACATATGATCTCGAAAGCCTAGTCTTTGATCTTTCTCGAAGTTTCTCCATGTTTGGCTCTTAAACTTTTGATCTTAATCTTGATCTTTCTTGACATTTGACTTTAATGCTTGATTCGATCTTGATCTTCTTCATGAACCTGATTTATAATGTGTTGATTTTTACAATACTCGATTGATTTTAACATTGAGCTATCATTACTAAAAATCAATTGTTAGAAATAATATTAATCTTGTTTGTTATAATCAAAACATTAAGGATAAAATCAACAATAGGTCAACAATTTATCTCTTTTTGATTATGACAAACAAGATGGTTTACAAAATAAGATTAAACAATTGATATCATATATATATATATATATATATATATATTTTCCCTCTTTCCCCATTTTTCATATACTCTAAGCATATTATATTTTCAAATCAAAACATGCATAATCATCTCACTCCATTTCCCCATGGATTGTATTTAAGATCAAACCATAATTTTCCCTTTTAAGATAGCGCATATGAGAGGAATAGTATGGCATATAAGATCAAAACTTTAAATCAACCATAAAAATGGTAATATATTCCCCCTCAATTAAGCACAAGATGCCCAATATATGCAAGTCTAAATAAGAGGATAATCATAACTTGTATAGTAAAATAATAATCAAGGCACGAATGATGAAATGACAAAAGTAAAATCATTTGAATAAATTTCAATCAATTGTGCACATAGAATCGTACGAAAACATTTAGTATGATTTTAATTTAACCATATACTTCAAATTCATCAATAATTCCTAAACCTCTTAGAATATATGAAAATCTATCAAGTGTTAGAGGTTTAATGAGAATATCGGCCAATTGATTTTCTTATTCACAAATTCTAATGCAATATCCCACTTTTGGGTACTTTTAGAATACCATGGACGTAATGTCTTAATGTCATTAAGATATCTAAAATTCCTTTTCTAGCACTGAAGTGTGATTCTCGAGTATTGGATTGAAATATAGCGCATAATCACACACTAAACATAATGTCGAGTTTACTTGCAATAAAGGAAAGATCCGATCATATCTCGATATTTTATTATGTCTATGGAAGTACTTTGGTCATCTAGTTGAATGATGAGTTCATTGGAGTGTTCATTGATTTCAACTCTTTTATTTCAAACTTATTGAGCATTTCCATGATGTATTTTGTTTGGCTCCATTCCTTAGGTAGAGATTAACCACTTTGTTCTTTGGAAGATTCTTCTTCATCTTGTTGCACATTTACTTCTTCATTATGTGGATCTTCAACATCTTTAGGATCTTCCTTATTTTGATTTAGAATTTAATTTGCTCAAAAGGAATCTCCAAACCTATAACATTATCAATATATTTCTCTTGATCAATAGTATTAGTTTCATCAATATATGCATGAATTCTTCAACGACTAGAGTTCTTTTGTAAAAGACTCTATAAGCTTTGATAGTCGATGAAAAATCTAAAAGGATTCCAATATTGGATTATGAATTTAATTTTTTCAAAATTTACTTTTGTATTTAAAATGAAGCATTTGCAACCAAAGACTTTAAAATAGTCGATATTTGGAATTCTATTTTTCCAAAATTTATAGGGGATTTTAGTTTACTTTCGGCTAACTAAAACTCTATAAATAATATAGCAAGTAGTGTCAACAGCTTTGGCCCAAAAATATTTTGTCATGCTATTTTCATTTAGCGTGATTCTAGTCATTTCTTGCAATGTGCGACTCATCCTTTCATTACACCATTTTGTTGAAGAGTTCTAGGAGCCGAGAAATTATGTTCATAGCCATAATTTTTTGCTAAAATCATTAAATGCAAGTATTAGTTTCAAAAACCAAATCTTACTTTTGATCAACAATATTTTATCCAAGTGATATGAAAATAACTTCGTGTACAAAATGATTTTTCAGCTACTATCTTTCAAAAACATGAAACTAAACACCTAGTTTAGTGTAATTTTCTCTACTAATTAATTAAAGATCCAATTGGACCACAATTTGGCCCAATTCTTCAATTTGTTTTGTACAGCCTAAATTTGCATTGCTACAAGCATCTAATCTTCGCCCAAATTAACTAAGCCTAGTGTGCAGAGATCGAAGTCTCAGTCCGGTTTCTCAAGAGTTGGCCTAATTGCAATGGCCCAAAACAGTTGCCTTCAACTCTCAAGAAAAAATCAACCCAAATAGTAATAGTTCGGTTGATGGTTTTAGCCTACATTTTCAGATACTAGCAACATGGCTGAAAAATCGTGTTACTTGGTCCAAAACTGGGACACAATTAGAGGTGTCAAGACGGACGGGCCGACCAGACCCGTGAAAATCGGTCCAGATCGACCCGGGACCGCGGGCCGACCTGTGACCCGAGCAGGCGGTTCACGGGTCAAGGAGGTGTGACCCGCGGGCTTCGTGGGTTGCACCTTCACAGGTCGCGGTTAACCGTGACCCGTGAAAAAAAATTAAAAAATAAATATTATAGTTAAGTAAGTGTCAACCTAATTGAGATGTACTTAAACTATAAATTATAGAAAAAGTAAGTACCAACATAATTGTGATGTACTTATACTATAAATATTTGATAATAGTAATTAGAAATGAATTTAGTTGTTATTTGTTTAAAATAAATTTAACTTTTCAAAGTTATAAATAATTCATGTAATATTAAATTTGAATTCTATATAAACATTTCTTGGTATAAATTTGAATTTATCATTTTGTTCAATTCTTAGTTTACATTTAAAAAAAAAAATTTGCTATAAATATGAAAAATTCTATATTTTTATAATTTTATTTATACAATTATACGGGTCAAACCGAAACAAACCGTGACCCGTATGGGCTCGACTCAGATGGGTCAGCGAGCGGGCGTGGGTTGTAGTCCAAAATTGTGGGCTGACCCGTAACTCGTAGCGGGCGGGCTTTTTTTCACGTGGACCGTTACCGGGCTCATATGTTGGCGAGCCAACCCAACCCGGACCACCCGGATTGACACCTCTAGACACCATCATGTCGATCCATATTAACGCCACCAACAATGAGAGATGAGAATTGATTAAAAACCCAAAAAATTGTAAGGTCACGACATTGTGGGCCCCATCAACTCCACCTCTCATGTGAGTGATGGCATTGATACCCACATCAGCCACACGCTTGTGGTATCACCACCACTTGTTCAGTCGCAATGATGACTTTCGAAGGTTATGTAGACTCACATTGAACCTGGTGACAACATTCGCGGCTCCTCCTCCTCCTTATTGGTTGGAGTCGAAATTCATCTAAAATTGCATTCCTAAGTCCTACAGTGTAATACCCCCCAAAAAATAGTACAATATTATAAGGCATAAATGCAAGTTTTAAGATTTTAGGGTAACCTAACAATTTTACCATTTTATAGAGACCTTGTGTTAATATATCTAATAATTCGATATATATGAGTTTTACATGAAATTAATTTTAATATTATCGAATCATCTAATAAAAATTATTTAGGTAAAACTTGAAATTTGCACATATCCACACTAGAATCTTATCATCGTGTAGTTATATTTTTAATTCAAATTTCAAGATAAGTTTGTTCATGAAAGATCAATCCAAATTTGAATTAAGAGTTCTACTAATATTCTCATTATGTAATTATCCTTATCAAATCATACCTATAAATACGCGGTTTCATTTCAATTTACACAAATTAAGAGAGGAGAAAAAAAAAAGAACAGAGAGAGAGAAAAGAACGTGAGAAAGGGAGAAAAAAGAAATGAGAAGAAAGTTTTCTAGCGCGTTCGACATCCGTTCGCAAAAAATTTCAGTCCTTAGTAACCCAAGTATACAAGCAAGCAATTTGACGAATTAGGTATGAATTCTCTAAATGTCAAGTGGTTTGTGTTTTCACTTTTTAATGTTTTAAGTTAAGTATTTTATGTGATATTATGTGATCCAAAATAAAGAAGGATATTGTGGATAATACCACATGGTATTATTATGTAGATCTACACAAAAATCAGTCATATGGCTAAATACTCTAAGTGGAGATTGAGAATGGGTATAACCTAAGTGAGAATGAGACGGTCATGTTTCTATCCCACTAGAAAAATTATGTTATGTGCGTAATTTACCTGCCTTTTATATTAGATCATGAAAATACTGATATGAAATCTATACTGGGTGTATTTGTGTACTCATTCCATATTTAAATAGTTTTCAGGTGCTTGATTGATTGGAGTTGGAGGTTGAAACTGCTGACAGAGTTCGTGTCGTTGGATCAAGAATTTTATTTTCTTTCAATATTTAGCATTTAGTTTAAAATTATTTTGCAATCAAAATTTTATTTTCAAAATCGATGATTTAAATTTCATTAATGGATTGAATTTATTGGATATATTATGAGATAACAAAATAGCTTATTTTATTCTGCAATTTCTTTATTACAATGTGTCAATCAAATTTTATAATGGCTAAATGAATTACTTGAGTAACCTTCGGGACATAGATTTCGTGGCGTTACATACAGTTTGTAAAGACGATGAAGATTTGTCCTCCATTACAAATTTGCAATAACAATAATTGCAAAATAAATAATAATACTATTCCAAAAAAGAACTGAAATCAAAGGTTCCACCTCATTTTTTACGAATCTAGATAAAAAAATACATATTCACTACCAATAAATAAGGCCATAAATTGTTGAAAAACCAAAAGTTCTATCCAATAACAAAATAAATCACATAATTCTAAAATCGACATTTAAGACATGTTTGTCTACCACTTTTCAAAAACTTTTTTTTTTTAAATTCATTTTCAATCACACATTCTCACAGTAAAATACTTTGCACGTAAATTCAAAATTTATCTCTACTTTTTAGCCACACATTCTCTAAAAAATCATTATTCCAAAATAAATTTTCAAAAAAAAAAAAAAAAAAAAAAACTCTTTTTAGTGTGCTTACTAACATATGCAAAACCAGCAAATTTATTTAATTCTTTTTTTTATACGTAGGTGTCCGCCTTCGGTGACTAATCCTAGGGTCTATGCTTTGGCCCCTCAAGACGCAGACCAGGTAAACCGCGGGATGTGCCCCAAAATGGCCAGAGTCCAAGAGCCCTCCCACTGATCTGTAAAAGTGTCGAGCGAGTCAATATATATTGCATCTTGCCTTCTAAGAGAACTCCTGCCTTCCAAGATAAATCATACCTTCCAAGAACCCCACGAATCGAACTCACGACCTCTGATATGCCAGCAACTAAGAGCCCCGTCCTTTGCCAGTTGGGATGTGCCCCGAGTGGCAAAATTATTTAATTCTTAATACATAACGTAATATTAAAAGGGTTAAATTCACAAATTGCCAATCAATTTTATACGTAGTGTCACCATGACCATCTAATTTGA
>CM032637.1:28410421-28499835 GCA_019097785.1 Fraxinus excelsior | reverse complement strand
ACAGTTGGGACCTTCAAATCTGAATTCCCAAGATTTTCCTTGAAAATGACATGATTACGCAAATCGATAGCACATTTAGGTTGAATAAGGGTACGACATACAATACTTAACTGAGAGGTATCGGGGACAAAGGGTACAATACATTGATTCATAGGAAAAGTCTGGATACTACCTAAGGAGGTGTTCTCACTATCATCCAAATCATTGGATTCTTGAAGTTTAGGTACATAGACTTGATCATCTAACCGTCCATCTATTATATTCTTTTGTTCTTCAATGACTAAGGTTCGGCTAGGACATTTGGAAGAGATGTGGCCAAAGTCCTTATAGTTGAAGCACTACAAGTGAGAAGAAGTCCTTACAATTTCAGAAAGTGTACACATATTTTTGAATACGGGAGGAACATTTGATGAGGAAGGTCTCCTAATAGATTTAAGAGGAAGTGGCGTTGAGGATATTGGTGTATAGTTGTCACTACGCGTTTTATATAGATTACCAATAATCAACTCAAAAATCTCGAGCTAAAGAGTAAGCTTGATCAATAGTAGTGACACCCTTAAGGAAAAGCTCATTCCTAAGGCCATCTCTTAAACCTTAACTAAACCTACTCAAAGTCAGGGCCTCATCCTCGATGACATGACATCTCATTCGACATTCCTCAAATTCAACAATATACTCAGTTACTAACCGATATCCTTGTTTAAGGGCAGTCCATTGAGTAAAAATCTCAAAATCTAAGCAACCATCAAAAGTATGAGCATATACTTTATTGTTTTTAAAGAAACGCTCCTTATGACGTGAAAGAGAATGATTATTGTGACAGTCATAACCTCGTTCTTGCTTACGAACCCAATCCCTATCCCTATGGTCGTGTCGAAAATACTTTTGATTACCTTGTCGACAACGATATTGTTTATTACAGGACACTTTAGAATTATCAACATTAGCCGACTGAGGGATATGCTTAAAAGTGGACAACCTAGCAGCTAAATCTCTTTTCTCTTCATAAGTAGCAGCCACCTTAGTTTGGACAACTGCTAATTGAGTTTGGAACTGTTGTTGGTTAGTAGCAAATTGTGCTAACTGTCAAGTGAGGGCATCAAATTAGGATGTGTCCATGATCATGTTATTGAAAAAATATATGACAAGACGACCACAACACAAATTTATGTACTATATTAGCAACTAAGTGATGTGCAATGAAGAGATCAATGAACAATAAGTGCAAGCAACGGAAAAGAATAACTTGAGCATTTTTTTTTTCAATTTAAATTATGGTATTAAATAAATTCAAACACGGCAAGCTAATACTGCTGATACATGTAAAATAACAGAGCAGATGTCAAATAATAGTAAAAAATCCGACCACGTAAAATAAGTGGGTAAAATGGGAATGTAACAAGTCAAGGGGTTCGAGCACGTGACTTTAGGTAAAGTTATGGAATTTAACAAGTCAAGGGATTCGGTCACGTGAACCTTAGGTAAAATTAGAAGCACAGCGGTACAAAACACTAATCGATGCAAATTTTAAAATAAACAGTAATATTAAAATAAAATAGAAACTCCCATTGTTCATTCGTCGAAGTAGTCGAGCACCGAGTAGCTAACACCACGTGATTGAGCACCAAATACAAATGGTAGTAGCTCCCAATTTTGTTCGTTGAAAGAACTTTACCGATTAGTAGGTCAATGAAGTACCTACAAAAAGATGTTAGAAAATAACTTGTTTTTTTTTTCTCTCTTTTTCACTTTTTTTTAAAACTTTTTTTTCACTTTTTTTCACACTTTTTTTTAAACTAAAAGCAAAGTACAAAAATAAGAAAGATGAAGGTCCAATTTGAGGCCCAATATCGAATCAAAATAAATTGATGCCCAAAACTGAAAAAAAAACCAAGCAATTACCCAAATAAAATGGAGGCCCAATACAAAAAATCAATTACCTAAACAATTAACACCAAATAGGGGTCACAAGGAACTGGTCTTCCTCGTCTTCAGTGTGGCAGTGCTAGCTATTTCTCTTCTTCCCTGTGTTTGGCCGCATTGCAATGGACAGATCATGTTGATTGGAGCCGCGGCGGTTTGAGAGAGCGTGCGTCGGCGAATCGGGGGCTGGGGAGTTTCCTTTTTTTGGTGGCGTTGCCGTTTACTGCTGTCGGCGACTGTGAGGTCTATTTTTGGGTCTGTTGAGGTCGGTATGTGCGGGTGGGGTTAATATTGGGGACTGTGGTTGATATTGGGACACTGGGTTGTCTGGGCGAGAAAATAAACCGAACGAGAGATGGGTAACTATGTGGATGATTGTGTGGTGGCGTGATGCAGTGGCAGGGTAATCATATGCAGCGGATTGATTGTGTGTGTGGAATGGATGAAGAAATATTACGTGCGTGAGGTAGTGGTTGGCTGTTGAAATTTAGGAAAAAAAACTTATTGAGGTTGAGTAGTGTTTGGGATAATGATGATGGAAACCAATTCGGCTCTGATACCATTTTGATGCAGGACAATAATAGATTAATTATCAAACTAAAATAACGATAGAAGAGAAGAAAGAAGAATGAAGCAGAGAAGAAAGAAGCAGGGGAGAGGGAAGAAGCCGTGAGAAGAAGAGGGGAAGAAAGAGAAGAGAAAACGGGCTGCAAGCCAATCTTTCAATTCATCATATTCATCAACTGTCTAATAACAATGATAAATAGTAAAAAATCTAACGAATTTGGGTTAACCCATTACTACAAACCCAATAATAATAATAGAACGTAAATAATAAAAATTCCATAAAAATGATGTCCGCGTCAAATAGTTTTTTAACATTGAAGCATGGTTGGTGAATAAGTGAGTTTTTGCTTTGATACACACCCAAACATGCTAAGAAACTATGTATTGCAAGGATAAACATTAAAGTGCATAGTAAAAATAATTAAACTAACGAAATGATAAAAACTGACCTCATATTCCCCAAATACATGAAATGAAACCCATAACTTGCTAAAGCAAAAGGATATAGAGGCACTGAGTCGAACAATATTGTTCGAACAATCTAAAAGTTCTGTAACCATAAAACTGCATCCTGCCTCCTTTTATCTTTGATAGCTGTATACACTAACCTTGAAGACAGACAAATATTATCTTCATTATAAAATCATTTCTAAGCTCGAGGACATGTTGCACGGCATAGTTCCAAAAAGGAAAACCTTAAACTGATAAGTTCATAAGTAAGGAACAATTTCCATGAAAGTAAAATCAAAACATAAAGTGCATGTTTTGGTAGGTAGTATTGGACAAAACTGGACAGTGTAATGAAGAAGATTCTTGTTCTTTCTTAGTACTATTGTCATTGCTATTGAATCCACTGTCCTACCAAACATGCTCAAAATCACGACGAAACATAATTTCAATCATTAATACACGTAAGGATCGTTTGATAGGAAATTTGACACAATAGCAATACGATTTAGGAGCGTATCTCTCTGGTTACCGACAATGCTATTGATGCATTCATTCAATGATCTGCATCCAACTTCCTGTCTAGCCAGGGGTTAGGAAATAATGTATTGCACATTCATAGAGTATATGAGATCAAGCATGTCATGATAAGGACTATGTCATATAGTGTGTAAATATATGTAATAATTTCTAATAACGTGACATGTTTGATGGTATCAAAGTTGCAGTATTTGATACACAAGCACACACTTTTAATAATCAAATCCTTCATGCCAAACATGCCACTATTTTGCCAAAAGAAAAAAACAAACAGCACAAGAACATGTGCAATCAAGAATATGTAGAAAGATAATGACCTCATTCGACTTTCTATCCAAAAGATTGAGGCATTGTAGGATAACGTGCCTCGTAAAGTCGTGAGTCATTATTTGATAAAACCTAGAGGATAGATTCTGTTCATCTTAAAGGGGTGGATGTGAGATGAGAGGTATAGGGTTCAATTCCATGTACTTTCAGTTTTTTTGTTTATTTCTTAGTACAATAAATAATAACTAAATAATTATATATTATTAGTTTTCGTTTTCGAAATAATTTATTTAAAAAACTTATTAGCTCAAATTATTTCTCTATGATATATCTACTTTTATTGTTAGGTTTTATTAATTTATTTTATAAAATTCAAATTTGGACAATTTAAGTGCTACTCTTTATTCTTTTAAGAGTTCGTAAAACACTTTTTCTTTTAGAGTAAAAAATAGCTCTAATTCTAAAAATCATTGTTTTCAAAATTTTGCATAATCTTTGCCTAAACTCGGAGCTTGTCTTTACTATTTAATCATGTTTTACGTATAAATTGTTTCATTTAAGTTCGTAAAAATACTTGAAACTTCATCATACACATGATTGAAAAATATACTTTTTTACTTATCATTAAAGGTTTTATTGGATTATATTTTTAAATGTATATGACTTTTAAGTTTTATTATATTCATATATTGATTGAAATTTTTTTAATATTATTTAACTAAATAATAATAAACAATCTTACTATTGCGGTTGTCAACGACCGTCCTATCTAACTTAATATCTTGGATCCGCCACTGTAGAGAGGTGTAAGTCCAAAAATTAGAAAATGGTTCTAGAATCGTAAAGCAATGATGTGCTTTCAATTCGATGAATGTGGTGAGAGTAAATGAGATATTGGAGCTAACGTAATGTTAAGGGTTGAATTAGCTATCAGAGGAGGCAAGGTCACATTAGGCATTGTGGGTACTGTTGGATTTGGCTAAGATGGGTACCGAGACCGTTGAATTGGTGACAAGGTCGGTTTGGAAGAGTTGAGACAATAGGTAGCACAAGCACAAGTACAAGCACAAGCACAAGCACACGATTTAATTACGTAACTGCAAAACCTTTTAATCAGGTATTGAAAGTTGTCAAAACCCATTACAATAACATAAGTAAAAAATAACATGTGGTGCAGCTTGTAAAAGATTTTGTTTTGTTGCCTATAGGGATGACAATAAAACCCGCTCAACTCGATATCCGTGGGGCCCGCCCGAATGGGTCGGAATTACCCGCCTAACTGAGTACACGGGGCGAGGGTTATTACCCCGAAGTGGGTACGGGAAACATAGTCCCCGCTCCATTACCCGCCCCATTTAAAATTAATTTCAAATTTAAATTTTTTATCGAACAAAAATAAATTTATCATTATTTTTAAAGAGAACATAAGTTGCTTTTAACAAATTAGTAAAAAAAGTAATAATATTTACTAACTAAAGACATAAAAAAAATAAAAATAAAAAATAAATGGGGCGATAAATGGGGTCCCTGCCCCGCCCAGCCCAGCCCAGCCCAGCCCAGATTCCTCCCCTTCCCGCTTCAACGGGTATGAGTATGTGGTAAGGTAATAAAAATATCCAACGGGACGGGGTGAAATTGACCGACCCGTTCCATACATGCCCCGTTACCATCCCTAGTCGCCTATGTGTCAACAATTTGTGACATTTGATTGGCATTCAGTAAATCATGATTAAAAAGAGGATCAAAAACTAGTCAAGCATGAACTACTTGATAAGATAGCCAACTTGCATGAAACAAACAGGGCAATTTCAGTAAAAAAAAATAAAAATGTAATGGTTAATTCTCACAATTATGTTAAATATGAAAACTAGTGGAAAAGATAATAAGAAATGGATTTTATATTTAACAAAAGAGAAAGGGATAAAATAGAAACTTATGCTAATATGAGAGATTTCTGAAATATATAAAACTAGATATGACGTTTCTGAATTTATTCTAAAAATAATATTAATTAAATTACTTCGATTACTTAATTTATACTTACAAATTTGTAAGACACTTATAACTAGTTATATGGGGTCTAAATCCCCACCCCCTGAAAAATAAAAATAAAAAAAAATTAAAAGAATAAAATTTATTTTAATTTCTTGTTGGGTAAGTACAAAATTAAGGCGGGTATTGGGAAGAGGTTTTGCAACATAAATTAGTTGGAGATTTCTTTTAATTGAAGATTTCGTGGATAGTTTATCACTTAGGTAGTTAGGTGGTTATTATCTATAAAATTTAGTATATATCTCTTAATTCCTGTTTATCACTTAGATGTTGTTTAAATGATTATCTACTCTAGTCATGTTATATGTAATGGACCGCCACATAAGCCTTATGTCCACATAAGCAGCCACGTGGACAGCGAGTCCACATAGGCAGAGAATCAGGACGGAGGTCAGAAGAAGAGGAAACAAAGTCAAAAATAAGAGGAGTGGACCATCCGAAGTCCTCTCCTTCTAAGGCGGACGTTGTTGCTGACCTCCTTCCCACATGAATAACTAAGGCTTTGAAGCTTGGGGCGAAGCAGAGGCTCCATCAAGCTGTCTGAAGCCTTATGCAACCAGAGGCCTTCAAGTAATTGATGTGATAGAAGATTCAAAGATCCCTAAAGTGATTGATGTGACACCTACAGAAGAGCACATCAGTGTGTCATTGTCAGCATACCAAGTAGAACGATTGACCTTGTGTCAAATATTAATTGTAAGAGTAGACATTGATGTGAAGTTTTAGCCCAGAGGATCATGCCACGTGGTCTTTGATCCAACGACCTCTACATCGGCTAAGACAATATAAATAGCTTCCCTTAGTATGGAAATGGGGTTGGCATTTTTTGGTAATGAAAGAATAAAAACACAAACACAATCTTTCCATATCTATCATTCCACATATTCCATAATAAAAAAAAAAACGATTTATTTGGGGAAATCAATGGGGCATTTGTTGATAGTGCGATTGCCGTTGAATAAAAAATCAACGTCATTGTCTCTCGCCAGAAAGTGTCTCCCACGTCCTGCTTAATTTAGCTACCACTCCCGATCCGGTAGAAACGTGTCGAACTAGTACTTGATATGGCGAGAGTGGGCCCGACATCTATTGAGTTCATTTTTTGGAGTTAACAGTATGTTTTTCGAAAATGTCCTTTTTATCCTTCATTTTTCAAAATTTTCAATTACTTGTAAATGTTTACTTCAGCCATCCTTTTTGACTGTTCGACCATTTTTTGAAGGGTAGGAAGAACAATTCATGTATAAGGGTAGCCATTTAACTTTTATAAAATATTTACAAGGAACAATGATTTCTATCTGAAAAGAAATCGAGCCATAGTTTTCAGCGGAAGCAGTCAACATGAAATCACCAAGAAATCAATAATACCAAAATTGCACAAAGTAATTGATACTCAAGCTCAGAAATTCAAACTCATTGTACCCTTTTGTACAATAAAAAATGGCCGGCAACAAACCCAATCCCTAAGAATATTCAAATGGCTACTACAATGGAGAGTGAATCGGATTGAACAAATCAACGTCCAACCCGAAGACTCTCATCTCAAATCACAAAGATAACATCATGAAGAACACCCAATTAAAACCAAAGGTTTTAATTTAATCACAAAGATCAGAACATAGAAGAAAAAGAGACGGGTAGAACACAGACAGAACACGAGGAGAAAACCCTCTAGCACACAGCAAAAGGAAAAATGGATTCAAGCCCAAAAAAGACGGTCCAACATGGTATATATAGACAAACCATCAACCATTGATCTAATCTCCATCCAACGGTCCAGAGCAACACATTTTATTATCCTATTGGGCTCGGGTTGTGGGCCCGAGTCTTGATTGCGTTATCGGGCAATATTTTCCTTTACAGAATATTTCCAACAGTTTGGCTTAGCCCATTTCATCATCGCCCCCACAAAGCAAAGAATAGGTTAGAAACAAATGTTACAAATGACATCATTTCTCAACAAATCTCCCCCTTGATGCCAATGACATAAACCACCAAACATATTAGTGATTCACAACACCAACACCAAAAAGGTAAGTACCTGCAAAACACAAAGTTAACCGGTATCAATACTTAGAATTTGTAAACACGATTTAAACTAGGAAAGAGGTGATACCTTGGTTCCCATATCCGCGGGATTGAATTGTGAAGGGATTTTCTCAAGCAACATAGATTCCTTATGAACTATATCTCTAATGAAATGCAACCTAACATCTATATGCTTAGTCATATAATGAAAAACTGGATTTTTATATAAATGTATAGCACTTTGACTATCACAATACACCACAACAGGTTCATGCAATTCATTTAGTTTACATAACAAGCTTTTAAGCCAGAAAGACTCTTTTATAGCTTCAGTAGCAGCTACATACTCATCTTCAATAGTAGATAAGGTAACAATAGACTGTAATTGAGACTTCCAACTAATGCAAGTACCACACAAAGTAAACACATATGAAGTTGTTGATTTCCTATTGTCCTTATTACTAGCATAATCAGAATCCACATACCCTTTCAACACAACACTCTCTTTACAAAATTTAAAATGAAATTCTAAGTCAGCAGAACCTTTCAAATATCTTAAAAGCCATTTTAATGCAGTCCAATGATCAGGTTCAGGGTTTGCCATAAATTGACTCAAAATACTAATAGCATGCGCAACATCAAGACGAGTACACACCATAGTATACATAACAGATCCAACAACATTAGTATAAGACATATTTTGCATGTATTTAATATCAGATTCATCTTGTGGACATTGTTCTTTACTCAACTTAAAATGGCAGGCAAGAGGCAATGTAACAGGTTTAGAATCATGCATAGCAAATTTAGATATCACTTTCTTCACATAATCAGATTGAGTTATAAGAAGAGATTGTTGCGATTTATTTCTTTTAATATCCATTCCTAAAATTCTTCTAGCATGTCCTAAGTCTTTTATTTCAAATTCAGCACTCAAAGTCTTTTTAATGTCATTTATATCACTCATTTTATGTCCAACCAACAACATATCATCAACATACAAAGTAAGTAAACAATCATATCATTCTTATCATTTCTTTTAAAATAAAGACAATGATCAAATGCACTTCGCACAAAGCCAATAGAAGACACATAATTGTTAAATCTAATATACCATTGCCTAGGTGATTGTTTCAAACCATACAAAGATCGATTAAGCAAACAAACATGATTAGGCCTTTTAGAATCAATAAAACCATGAGGTTGTTTCATATAAATTGTTTCATCCAAGTCACCATGCAAGAAAACAGTTTTAACATCCATTTGTTCTAGCTCTAAATCATATTGAGCAATCAAAGCAAGCATGACTCTTATAGTAGTTTATTTCACAGCAGGAGAGAAATTTTTTATTATAATCAATACCATGTTTCTGAGTAAATCCCTTCGCAACAAGCCTAACCTTAAACCTAAGAGGCTCTTTAGAAGAACTACCTTCCTTAATAACATAAACCCACTTACAGTCCACCAAAGACTTATCCTTAGGTTTAGGAACTAATTTCCAAGTATTATTCTTCATAAGAGACTTCATCTCTTCTTCCATAGCACTAAGCCACTCATTAGATTGTCGACAATCTACAGCCTCCTCATAAGTTTTAGGCTCCTTAAACGCTAAGTTTTGATAAGACAAAACATCAAAGGATTGACAATCCCCCATCCTCACGTGCTCTCTAATCTCTCTTCTAGCTCGATCACGAGCAAGTTGGTAATCACTCAGAGGACCAACTACATCACCTATTAAGTCATGTTCACCACCTTCAACAGGTTTATGAGAACCAGTGACACCATCAATCCCCCTCAACCTCATTCTCAACTTGTTCCTCCTCAACAAGTCTAGGAGAATGATTCAAACTCACTTGCATTCTAGTCTCCTTATCATCATCCCTCTCGGGCACATCACTAGCAACTTTCTCACTCACATGAGCTAACCTATTATGCCACTTCAGAGTAGCATCAATCTCAGCACTAGAGGATTCAGCAATGTGACTCTGAACAACACTGGCTCTAGTGACGTATATACCATTTCTCTTGGTTCCTTTAAAGATGACCAATGAACCTTTAATTTTTTTCAAAAAAATCATCACCAATCCGGCCTTGAAGGCCAATGTCATCTATATTACCATTGAAATCAAATTTCTATTCAAATCAGGAATATACCTTACTCTTTCTAAAGTAAAGGTATATCCATTGTCAAACTTCAAAGTCACACTACCAATGTCTTTAATGCTGCAAGCCACATTATTACCCATAACCACATCTCCACCATCAAGATCTTTAAAGTTCTCTAACGAAGGTCTCCTAGAGGTCATATGGAAAGTACACCCCGAATCCAGAATCCATTCACTAACCTGATCACTGTTATTCACATAGTTGACAGTATTTAGATCAGAAGTAAGATATGTCACCACATACACACCAACCGTGGTCTCATCTAGGGGTTCAATAACATTCCCCTTATCCACTCTCGACTCTCTCTGTTCGTTTTTCTTCTTGTAACAGTCATTTATATAATGTCATGTCTTACCACATCCATAACACTTCCTATGTCCAGTTCTGGACTTAGATCTAGATCTCCCTTTTCCTTTTCTCTTGAAATTGTTATGATTATTCCCTTGATAATTCTGACCATTGACTTGCCTAGTCACGGTCTACCTTTTACAGACAAACTCTCAAAATCCTTCCCGGTTCTATCAACCTTAAGCTCTAACTCTTTACTTCTTAAAGAATTAATCACTATGTCGGATGTTAAGGTATCTCTACCATACTTAATAGCAGACTTAACATCCTTATAGACTTCAGGTATTGCATTCAAAAGAATAATAGCCTTATACTCTTCGGAAACTTTCTCTCCGGCATTGGTGATATCTTGAACTAACTTATTAAAAGCATCAAGATTATCATCTAAGTCCTTAGACATATCAATCTTAAAGCTAAAGAACATTTCTAAAAGGAAGAGCTTATTAGGCAGACTCTTAGACATATACTGTTCTTCTAATCTATCCCACAAATCTTTAGCATTATCTTGTTTACCAATTTTCCTCAAAACTTGATCAGACAAATGAAGGATAATAGAAGAATATGCAAGTTCATCAGATTCATTCTTTTGTTCATCAGTCATAGTAGCAGAAAACTCACCAGTTATAGCCTTAGCTACTTTCTGTTGAACTAAGACCCATTTCATTTTTTACTGCCAAATGGGGAAATCCCCTTTTCCATTAAAAACTCCAAGTTTAAATGTTGCCATTGTCATTTGAAGTTTTTAATCAACACAAAAGAGTTTTTGAGGTCACATTCCCATAGAAAGATACGAAACTGATATTCCAAACAACCCAATTTAAAGAACACACAATTCACAATGTAATTAAATCAGAAAAGAGAAATATCAAACTGTAATCAGACTATAAACTCAGTAAGCAGTTGGTAACTATGATAATAGTCAAATAGGTAAACCCAATGGATCACAGAGAATAAGCAGTGAGAATACTAATGTCTAAAACCATAGGGATTCACAAAGAATAACAGCTACTGAAAATAAAAAAAGACCAATATTCGAAATTCTAAACAAAAACAAGTGTTAGAATTCACCAGGATTCTGTGAGGTTCAAGACCCCAAGTCAAGGCTCAATCCTAACACCAAGGAACAAATCACGGGGGGAAAATTGGGAAATATGCATCATCAATATTCAAGAAACAGTAACAAAGGATAAGAGTAACAAATAGGAAAGGAACGTGTTCACCAGAGGATTTTGAAAACTCAGCACCAAGCAATTTTAAGCACACCCAGTAACCGGCTGACTGAAGTGAAACTCCAAGCATGTTCGCCAACAAATGATTTCCTCACAAGAACACAACAAGAAAACAAGATATTAGTAGCCAAAAGAAAAACAATTAGAAAATGAAACAATTAGAAAATTAGGGTTTCTGAAGATTAGATCGTAGAACGAATTAATTTTTCTAGTGACACAACACTCGATCGAAGGTCCTCTCGGTCTCGGTATGCTCTGATACCACATGTAAAGAAATCGAGCCACAGTTTTCAGTGGAAGCAGTCAACATGAAATCACCAAGAAATCAAGAATACCAAAATTGCACAAAGTAATTGATACTCAAAATTATGGGCTCAGAAATTCAAAATCATTGTACCCTTTTGTACAATCAAGAACGGCCGGCAACAAACCCAATCCCTAAGAATATTCAAATGGCTACTACAATGGAGAGTGAACCGGATTGAACAAATTAACCTCCAACCCAAAGACTCTCATCTCAAATCACAAAGATAACATCACGAAGAACACCCAATTAAAAACAGAGGTTTTAATTTAATCACAAAGATCAGAACATAGAAGAAGAAGAGACGGGTAGAACAAGGCAGAACACGAGGAGAAAACCCTCTCGCACACAGCAAAAGGAGAAATGGATTCATGGCCCAAAAAAGACAGTCCAACATGGTATATATAGACAAACCATCAACCATTGATCTAATCTCTATCCAACGGTCCAGAGCAACACATTTTATTATCCTATTGGGCTCGGGTTGTGGGCATGAGTCTTGATTGCGTTATCGGGCAATATTTTCCTTTACAAAATATTTCCAATAGTTGGGCTTAGCCCATTTCATCATCGGCCCACAAAGCAAAGAATAGGTTAGAAACAAATGTCACAAATGACATCATTTCTCAACACTATCAAAATCGAAAAGCGAAATGCAGCCCTAGAGAGGGGCTAAGATTGTAATCAATATCATAGAAGAATTTGCATTTCAGGAAATATTCCCTGCACCTAATTTCCCAATAAATTATGATTATCTATTGTGTTTGGTGTGGTTAATTGCTTCCAAATTGTGAAATTGACACTTCAACAATAATATTAATTTACAGCTTCACTAAGAACAAGGTAAAAATAAACAAAAAACTCTCCAATAATGTAAAAACGTGCATGTGCAAGAGGAAAAGTTAAGAAGTTTAAGTACAGGATAATCATTTAAAGATCAACAATAATTAGGGTCCGTTTGATAAAGGTGGAATACCATGGAAAATGGAATTGATTTTCCATTTTCCAACTTTGTTGGCGTTTGATATGCTTTATTTTCTTGGCAAAACGTTTTCCACCATTTTCTAGGTACAATCCTTTTATGCACAAAAGCGTGATTTTGTTTTCCCACCTATTTGGTGGGAAAATATTTTCCACCTTTTTTTTTTTCTTTTTTGGCAATGAGAACAAATTCTAGATATAATGGTAAAAAAAATTTTCACTTTTATTGACAACTTCCATACAAAACAAAGTCAAACGAATGATATTCGGTATGGATTACAATTGGAACAAATTTTAGACCTATTGATAGAAATAATTATCACTTTAATGGACAATTTTTATGTAAAACAAAATCAAACGAACACCAACTTTAAAAATTTTCCAGGTGGAAAATTATACCAATCAAACACACTTACTTAACAATTCCCTGAAAAACAAGTTCTAGGCAATATTTTCTCTGGAATTCATTTTCTTTCCACCCATTTTCCACCCTTGCAATCAAACGGACCCTTAGAGAAAATGATGTTTAATTTTTATTTTTCAAAACACAAGGGTATCTCAGTTCTAGATTAATGATGGCACGGGCATTGCACGGAAGTAAATATAATGAGAAACTGGAATTTCTAACCCGCTTGACAGCATGAAATTGGGTCTTGGTGGTCTACAATCCAGCGTGTCACATTTGGAACATGCTGATTAACTTGGTCAATGCAGTGAGCCGGTTCCACCTCTTCTGGCCGGACGAAACCAAGTTCCACACTACCTTCTCCCGAGCCTTCCCTTCAGGAGCCTCAGACAGATCAGTGGCTTCCACTAGCATACATGCAGAATCACCATTTCGGCTGAACTCATTGGGAACTGGCAGCTTGGGTTCTCTGGGTCTAAGTTGTTCAGAGAGCTTAAAATTACAGCATAGAGAGAACAAAGGAAAATGCTACCAGATTGGAGTTATTGCAGGGCCTTGATAAATCATCAAAATTGTTTCATATGGAAAATGGAGAGCCTGCCAATTCTGTTCCATCTGCCAAGTTTAACCAGGATCAGAGATTTCATCAATCAAGGGAAAGGAAAAGGTTACTGGATGTAGTCCTCCAAAATATTCGCTGCCCCATTGGCTTCAAGAAGCAGTAGATGGACCTGGTAAAGCCCCTGAACCTGTCGTTCCACCAACTGTATCTGCAATTGCACAATCTGTTCACATGTTATATGGGGAATACCTCCAGAATCCCTCCATTCATTGTTCCAGTGCCTCCATCCCAGCCCAAGGATCCTCGATGCAGTTTGAAGAGGAAGAAAATTAGACCGCAAGCAGCCGGTAAGTTCTCTAAAAGCTTTGCCAACAACTACCAAACTGGCCATCATACCAGCAATTTTGATGCAAGCAACAGGTCAGCTGTCGTGCAGGGACCAGGGTCATCCATTGCCGGTGGGAAAAGAAGAGGAGGCAGCTATTGGGGACTCGAGCAAAACACAGCCCAATCCTATGTAGAATGTTTTTTGTATCATCACAGTCCAAAATCTAGGATTGTTTAAATCCTTTGTACCCAAAACAAAAGAGAGGGGAAAGAAAAAGGAAATACAGAATAATCTATAATGGATTAATGAATGAACATCAATGTTAAAAATAATTCAATTTGATCAAATGTAAAACCTTATTTCGTTCTTGCTTTCTCCACATTGTCCACAAATTATCAATTTTTCATGCAAATGGTAGTAGTGCATGAGGGAACATTGTTTGCACAGAACCTGCGCCGAACCTGCCAGATTATGTTTTCTTATTTATTATTTTTGTTTTGTGTTTCAAGTTATATCGTAAAAAACACGTAAATGGGAGGTCTTTTAATTTCTGTCCCGACCTTGCCTGTTTTTGCACATGACATTTTCCTCATTAAACAAATAGGCAAAACCTATTCGTGTTGTTTTCTTGTAATTAATCTTTTTTGAAATTAATCCCTTTTTGTAATTAGTTATAATTGTTCAAATTACCAATTAGTCGTCGCCTGGTACACAGAGATAATTCTCTGTAAAAAAAAAAAAAAAAATGAGCCAAGATTTAGTTACAAGTTGACAAAAACTGTGAAAAATAATCATCAATGCCAAATAAGCTAAAGTTAAGGATCTAAAATGTCAAAGTTTACAATTGAGGGCGGATTAACAACAGTATCTAACGATTGGGGACTAATTGTGCAATATTCCCTTCTATTTAATGAACACCCCATATTGATCTTTACTTCATAAACCCCAGCCCCTTCTTTCTCACACTTTTCGTTGTTTTCTAAATTTCTAATGGCTCAGATTAACACTCCCTTGATCCAGAAGAGTGGTGGAATGCTGTGTTATTTTTTGCCAATTTCTTATGTTTTATTCTACTTACTTTTCTTGACTAAACTCGCTAGTGTGGTTAACTGGATATTCATCTGGGATTTGGGTATTTTTCTGTTTTCCAGCATGATCTTGACCTTAATAAACTGGGTTTTGATAAATCTTCCAAATTTGGTTTCCAAAAATGCCGGATTTATAATACTTACTTTACCAATAGTTGTTGTCAGCACAATAGTGTTCGAGATGATCAGGAACTGCGAACAATTCTATCAGATCTTTGCTTATGCAGGTATAATTTTAATGCTGTCTGCGAGGTTAAGCTCTGATAGCGATTCATTATTTATCTTGCGAGCTCTCGTCTTTCAATATGAATCTTGTTCGATCATTTATTTTCTGGACTCTAAAGATGATCTTCACATTACAAAAGGATTATGGATGTTCGCTGTATTTATCATTGGCTTATGGGTTCATGTAAGACACTATAATAATACTGATCCATCTTTATTTTTGTATTCAAATCAGTTTTTTTGAGGAGTGTTTTAACATTTTAATCATTGGCTTATGGGTTCATGTAAACATCATCTCAAATTATTTATGAAGATGGTTTAATTCTTAAACGTGGTTAAGTCAATTTAACTTGTCAATGCCACGTTGGATAACCCCAGCTTGATGGGGATTAAAATCAATTTTTTAAATAAATTTTAATAAAAGTTGATGAGAAGTGATTGAAAAATTGTGGATCCCATAAAATATGTGGTTTAAATTAGTTGTTAACTTTAACTTAGATTAAATTTTAATTTTAATTTCTACCAAACATGGGCTAAAACTAACCACACAACCCTATTGAATGTTGAAGACTAAAATGTCCCTAAATTGTATTCAAAGATCTTCGTCGTTAGGAATCAAATCCTACATTTTTCCTAAGTTGTATTGTATAGATTCAAGCAATTATCTTGCACAATCAATTTTATGTATTACTTTATTTTTCAAATGAAAGTCATGAAATGCATGTTGTTAGTTTTATATTTTGTATTGGCGATTTTGTGAACAAAATGACCAACTTGAACAACTATAATAGGTTAGGGACTGAATTGTAAAGTTTCATAGTTGTAGGATAGCGTAGGGTTTGGGGTCCAATGTTTGGAACAAGAAGGATTCACGCCGATTTTTCGCTAGCTGCTGGCCGGAGTGCTGCTCGAGCGATTGAATCAGAGACTGCCTCGCTCGACCTTCGCCCCACTATCTCTCGAGTGACATACCATTTGCTCCAGGGAAGTATCCTTCTCGCTCAAGTTACGTTTTTACGGCCATATCTAATTTCCTTTTCCAAGAATTTTACTTGGTCCATACAACTTGTTTTGTCCAACACATAAATACTGGCGCCGCGTCTTCTGCTGTAGAGAGGTTGAGCACATTATATTCTTGAGAGAATTCACGCTTCATCATATCAAAAGTTCAAACCCTCCATTGTTTATGCGTCATTCATTGTGAAAACATCAAAGAACTAAATCAAATACTGAATTGTTTTCTTCGATTGGATCTACTATAAGATTGTTTCGTCAACTGTGCTGTATTAAGGATCAAGGAAGAACAAAAGAACGAGGAGTTCTTTGGGGAAGATCTACAGGAGATAAACTTCATAAAAAGTCAGGATTGGAGTTCGTGTGCTCATTCTGGAGGACTGCTTTACAAATAAGAGCCGGGATTGGTGTTCGTGTGCACATTCCAAGAGGGCTACTTCACACTTCAGACAGGAGATTAGAAAACTTGTGTCGTCAACTTTGCAGGTAGTCTGTAAGTTAATTGATAGTTTATAGTGGATCTTTGACTTAAAAAGCGTATGAAGTTTTTCCTACATTGGGTTTCTCCGTAAACAATTCTGGTGTTGCTTGTTGCTTTTTATTATTTTGATATAACTGTGGTATTCAAAGATAAGCTAATTTGAATTGTATGAATAATCACTTAGACATAATTAACTTGTGACTTGTTGTTTGTTAATTAAATTGATAATTCCGCATTTACACTTAATCACCTCCTCTCTAGGTGTAATTGGGTCGAATCTTGTGTTTCTCAATTGGTATCAGAGCCTAATCTCATGTCCTGACCCATATTTTGAATGTCTAGATGAGTAGTTCATTGTCTGTACCGTCATATTTTGATGACAGTAACTATGCTTATTGGAAAGTTCGTATGAGAGCTTTTCTTAAGGCTTTGGATGAGCGTGTGTGGATTTTTGTGCAAAATGGGTGAAATCCACCTTCAAAAACTACTTATGGTGTAGTTACACTCACTGATATTTCCTTATGGACTAAAACTAACTTGGATGAGTGTAGTTGGAATAGTAAATGTTTGCATGCTTTGTTTATGGTCGTGTCTCCTGAAGAGTTTAGGAGAGTGTCTATGTGTGAGACTGCTAAGGAGGTTTGTGATATTTTGAAGACAACCCATGAGGGTATTAAAATTGTGAAAAACTCCAAATTACAGATATTAACTTCTAGGTTTGAAAAACTTAGGATGAATGATGATGAGAAGTTTGAGGAGCTCTATTTTAAACTGAACGATATTGTGAACTCTAGTTTTAATCTAGGAGAAAATATCATTGAGTCAAAAATCGTTTGAAAGGTTCTTAGATCCCTACTTGAAAGATTTAGACCTAAGGTAATTGCTATTGAAGAGAGTAAGGACCTTGATGCGCTGAAAATAGAAGAACTTGTAGGATCCTTTCAAACCTATAAACTAACCTTAGCACAGCCCAAGAAATTGAAACCCATTGCCTTGAAAATTGTTAGGGAAGACGAGAGCGAGTCCACTGACACTGAGACTCTTAGGGGAGATGAAGTTGCATATTTTGTGAAGCAATTCTAGAAAGTGATGAGGAATGGGAGAAAGACTCAAGAATGAAATAATTTTGTTCCTAATCAACTCCTAAGAGACACACGTGAGAATAATATTTCTAGGACTCCCACTAGGAAATCTGAGTCTGTCCAATACCATGAATGCAAGGGTTTTGGTAACATTAGGAGTGAATGTTGTAATCTAAAGAAGAGTTCTGGAAGAGAAAGGCATAAGATTTTAGCTGTGACTAAGGAAGATGAAGAGTCAGATTCCAGTTATCATGATGAGACATCTGAGAGTGAGGATGACCATGGTCTTATGGCATTCACCTCGATTGTTAACTTTGAATCTGAATTTAAGATTGTGATAAGGGAAAGGAAGGTTGAGAGTGAACGAATTGGACATGGGCTGAAGTGTCGTGTTGCTCACCTTGCCCTTAAAGCTCAGAACCATTCCATGTGGTACCTTGACAGTGCATGCTCAAGACACATGTGTGGTAATAAAGCCATCTTCTCGTTCCTTGATGAATGGAATGGTGGTGTAGTTACCTTTGGGGATGGAGCCACTGCACCGATTCTTGGTAAATGAGTTGTGAGTATGTCTGGACACCTGCCATCTCGGATGTGCTGTATGTGAAAGGTTTAAAGTCCAACTTGTTGAGCATCAGTCAAATTTGTGATTCTGATTTTGAGGTAACATTTGTCCAGAAAAGGTGTTCTGTGTATGACTTGATGGGTAACATTGTTCTTGAAGGTGTAAGAACTTCTAAAAATTGTTATGGAGTCTTACCTAACTCAAACTATCTGTGTAGTAGTGCCAATATCGACATCACTTAGTTGTGGAATCAAATACTGGGTCATATGAATCATGTCTGTCTGTCTAAACTGGCCAAGAAAGAGATTGTAAACGACCTGCCTAAGCTGGATATTACTAATACCATTGTGTGTGGTCCATGTCAACAAGGTAAGCAGCTTAAGGTACCTCTCAAGAAGACTTCTAAGATCTTGACCAGCAAACCTCTTGAATTGCTTCATATGGATCTTATGGGACCATCGAGTACTGAATGTCTTGGAGGTAAAAGGTATATTCTGGTTGTGGTGGATGACTTTTCTCGATTCACGTGGATTGAGTTGTTGAGAGATAAAACTGAAGTGGTCAGTCTCGTTATCTCGTTGTGTAGGAGACTTAGAAATGAAAAAGGTTATTCAGTTTCCATAATCCGCGATCACGGTAAAGAGTTCAAAAATTAAAACGTTGAGAACTTGTCTGGAGGAGGGGATTCAGCATGAGTTCTCCTTACCGATTACTCCACAACAAAACGGTGTTGTTGAAAGGAAAATCGTGTGCTTCAAGAAATGGCGAGAGCTATACTTCATGGTAAAGATCTAGCTATGCATTTATAGGGAGAAGCTATCAACACTGCATGTCATATTATCAACAGAGTTTATCTCAAACCCAAGACTGACATGTCACCCTATGAAGTCTGGAAAGGTAAACAACCTACTGTCAAGTACTTTCGTGTGTTTGGCAGTAAGTGCTACATTTTGAGAGGTATGGAGAATTTGGGAAAGTCTGATTCCAATAGTGATGAAGGTATATTCTTAGGATACTCCAAGAATAGTTGAGCTTATCTGGTGTACAACAATCGTACACATGTTGTGATGAAATCTGTTAATGTGGTGATTGATGATGCTTGTTGTGAGGGAGAGATATGTGGAGAGTGTGTTGAGTTGGAATAGTTGAATGTTGAACCAGCTGAGGTAGCTGAACCTAAGAAAGATTCTGCCCCTGATCCCCCACGGGCTTCAAATGAGTTGGTAGTTACTACTAAGGAGACTACATCTGATAATGAGGCTAAACTACCCAAAGAGCCTTCGTCGAGAGTGAAATTGAATCATCTCCTAAGGAAAATGTGATTGGAGAGATCGAAGAAGGTATGAGACTTCGTAGAAGGGTTCTGAACAACCTGTCTTATTCAAGTTATGTGTCTCAGATTAAACCAAATAAGGTTGAGGAAGCCCTTAAAGATGAATGATGAGTGAATGCGATGTATGAAGAGTTAAATCAGTTTGTTAGAAACAAAGTTTGGGATTTAGTGCCTAGGCCTGATGATAGCAATGTTATTAGTACCAAGTGGATATTCAAGAATAAAACTGATGATCAAGGTACTATTACAAGAAATAAGGCTAGGTTGGTTGCCTAAGGGTACACTCAGGTTGAAGGTGTTGATTTTGATGAGACATTTGCCCCTGTAGCTAGGCTTGAATCCATTAGAATTCTTTTGGCTGTTTCCTGTACTTTGGGCTTTAAATTGTATCAAATGGATGTCAATAGTGCGTTCTTGAATGGTATTCTTCAGGAGGAAGCTTATGTGGAACAATCTAAAGGGTTTGTTGATCCTAAATATCTGCACTATGTGTATAGGCTAAATAAAATCTTGTATAGGCTGTAACAAGCTCCTAAAGCTTGGTATAATTGGCTTACTGCATATCTCCTGGAACATGGCTTCATGAGAGGTGGTGCTAACAGAACCTTATTCATATGATGTGTTGAGGATACCATGACCATAGCTCAGATCTATGTGAATGACATCGTCTTTGGTTCTCCAGTTGATTCTCTCGCTTATGAGTTTGCAGAATGTGTGAAACAAGAACTTGAGATGATCATGATTGGTGAATTAACATTTTTTCTTGGTCTTCAAGTCAAACAGGCTAATGAAGGGTTGTTCATTTCACAATCAAAGTATGCCAAGAATCTTGTGAAGTGATTTGGACTAGACAGTAAGAAATACACTAGAACCCCTATGAGCACTAGTATCAGGTTAGGTCTAGATTCTACAGGTAAGAGTGTTGATCAAATACTTTATAGGAGCATGATAGGTAGTCTACTTTATCATACTGCTAGTAGATCTGACATTACATTCAGTGTAGGAGTCTGTGCGCGCTTTCAGGCTGATCCTAAAAATCTCACCTGAGTGTTGTACGACGTATTATTAGATATGTCAATGGTACTATTGATTATGACATTTTGTACTCTAGAGACTATACTCTTGATCTTACTGGATATTTTGATGTGGATTAGGCTGGTAATGCCGATGATAGAAAGAGTACCTCATGTGGTTGTTTTTATATTGGTGCTAACCTTGTGGCTTGGATGAGTAAGAAACAAAATTCTATCTCATTGTCCACAGCCAATGCCGAATATATTGTTGTCGGTAGCTGTTGCACTCAACTGATTTGGATGAAGTAGATGTTGAGTGATTATGATATTGAACAGGGTATTATGACTGTGTTATGTGATAATACGAGTGCTATTAATATTTCAAAAAATCATGTTCAACACTTTCGTACTAAATACATTGACATTAGACATCATTTCATTCGAGAGCTTGTGGAAACTCAAATTGTGACTCTTGAACATGTTTCCACTAAAAACCAATTAGCTGATTTATTTACTAAATCGTTGGATGGTCTTCGGTTTAAGTCTCTTTGTATAGCTATTGGTATTTGTGTTCATCACTGATTGAGGTTATTTGGTGCATGGAAGTATGCTACTACTAATGTTATTGTGATATGCATGCATGCATCGTATTTTATTTTATTGTTCTTATGCATTTTATTTTTATTGTGTGTTTGTTGCATTCGTGTTTCTATGAGAAAAAAAAAGGGTTTGATTTGGAAATTGGTTTTACAGCCTGATACACACTACACTTGATGTTGTTGGTTTTACTCAAGAATGAGATTATTTGGTGTAATGTAACAGAATTTTCATTGCTAACATAGGATGCTTGTGGAGTATTTACTATAGGTCTCTTCATATATCATCTGCACTACACATACTATGACTTTGTTAGTGAGACTCTACCGCGTGTGTGAGATTTGGGATGGTAGTTACATGTTAGTAGGGTGACTTTGAACATGAATTGACAATTTTTATTAGACATGAGCTTGTTATTACCCATGCATATATATTGTAAGATTGAAAAATGATAATTTAACAGGGCTCAATATCTTCATGTTACTTTTCGAAGCCTACTTGACTCGAGTGATTAAGCCTACGGGGTTTCTCATAACATGGTGCCTAAGGTCATCTGACTTGGGATAACCGGCCTAAAGCTCGTTACATGGGTCATGTTAGTCGCTTAATGGAAAGCAGCCTGCACATAAGATGTAAAAAAAATATGTGAACATCTCTATTGAAAGTTGTGATAAAAAGAGAAATATTTGTGCTGTAAGTCAGGGGGAGAAAAGTACATTTCTATTGAAAATGAGCTTTCATTGTAAGTTCTAATGTACTATACGGTTTGACTTTCATAAGTAGAGGAATATACTTATTAGCAGTGATGTTTTGCATGTCCTTTCTCACAAAAGTAAGGTTTGGAGTCCTATTACCAGAGGATTAGTGACACTTCACACATGAGTCACTTATATCATTTACTTCATGAGTCATTTAAGTTGGTATTGTGGGAATGTTTACAGTTCACTGCGTACTCTTATAATTGCTTATACCTACATTGTTGAGATCTTGTGTGATTTTGCTCCATTCATTTGCCATTTGTGACAAAAATGGGAAGAGATTTTTATAGTGAGGGGGAGATATCATCATACACATTTGATTGTTTAGAGCAGCTTGATACATATCGATACATATCATTGTCTTTTTAGGGGTCGATGAGGTGAGACATAGATATTGTATAGACATATCATGCTTTACACTTGGTTTGATCTGTTACACACGTCTTTGTCTTTTGAGGGGTCGTTGGGGAGAGACATATATACATTTCCTACTGCTTTAACACTTGTGTATAGTAGTGGCATTACACTAGCATTACATATCATGCACTGATGGGGAGCATGTGCTTTGTAATTGTGTTGCATTTCATGCATGGCTGTTTGAATTTTTTTTTGATGTTTTGTGGTATTAATGTGGTTATGGTGTCTTGGTTAGCATTAATATTGCATCTCAAACTAGCTTGCTTTTTCACTGATTGTGCTTCTAAGTACTTTATTGCTTATTTCCTGTGTCACGTGTTTTTATATTGGTATGTGAGTTTTGATTTCAGGATACATGATTAACAAAGTTGAAGCTGCATTTAGTTGATTCAGTTGGACGTGATTAGTTTTGATAGGTTGTTGTGTTTTGTATTATATTTTGTCACAGAATGCCAAAGGTTGAGTTTGTTAGTTTTGTATTTTGTATTGGTGATTCTGTGAGCAAAATGACCAACTTGAACAATTATAATACTTGAGAGACTGAATTGTAAAGTTTCATAGTTTGTAGGATATCATAGGGTTCGGGGTCCAATGTTTGGAACAAGAAGGATTCACGCCGTTTTTTCGTTAGCTACTCACCGGAGTGCTGCTCGAGCGAAGGAATCAGAAACTGTCTCGCTCGACCTTCGCCCCACTGTCACTCGAGCGATAGACCCTTCGCTCGAGCGACGTTTTTATAGCCAGACCTAATTTTTCTTTTCCGAGAATTTTACTTGGCCCAAACAACATGTTTCGTCCAACACATAACTATTGGCACCACGTCTTCTGCAGTAGAGAGGTTGAACACATTATATTCTTGAGAGAATTTATGCTTCATCATATCAAAAGTTCAAACTCTCCATTGTTTATCCACCATTCATTGTGAAAACATCAAAGAGCCAAATCATACACTGAATTGTCTTCTTCACTTGGATCTGCTGCAAGATTTTTTCGTGAACTGTGATGCATTAAGGATCAATGAAGAATTGAAGAACGGGGAGTTCTTTGGGCAAGATCTACAGGAGATAAACTGCGTAAAGAGTCATGATTAGAATTTGTGTGCTCATTCTAGGAGGACTGCTTTACAAAGAAGAGCCGGGATTGGTGTTCGTGTGCACATTCCAGGAGGGCTGCTTCGCACTTCAGATAGGAGATCAGAAAGCTTGTGTTGTCAACTGTCCTGGTGGTCTGTAAGTTAATTGACAGTTTATAGTAGATCTTTGACTGACAAAGCGCCCGGAGTTTTTCCCACATTGGGTTTCTCCGTGAACAATTCTAATGTTGTTCGTTGCTTTTTATTATTTTGATTTAACTGTGGTATTCAAAAATAGGCTAATTTGAATTGTATGAATAACCACCTACATATAATTAACACCTACATATAATTAACTTGTGATTTATTGCTTGTTAATTAAATTGATAATTTTGCATTTACACCTAATCACTCCCTTCTAAGTGTAGTTGGGTCGAATCTTGCGTTTCTCACATGTCAAGTTTGATATTAGATATTAGATTTTGATATGGAGAGATGGTTGGGGCTCATAAGGTATTTTTTTTTATTTTTTGATGGGTAGGTTATAAGTGGGCTGAAGAAATTTCAAATCGGCTAATCAGTTCAAAATGAGGTTTGTCTTGGTAATTGTGGATGTTGGCGGTGCGATCACGTGGTGTTGAAGTTGTTGTTGGTGGTGTGGTGTTTGTGTTAACGATGGCGGAGGCTATTCCTCTGGCGGCGGTGACTATCATATACTTTGGTGGTTGTGACTGATTAATTGGTGGATCTAATCTGAGTACCACAGCACACAACCAGCGGCGTTCTGGTTGTGGTGATGGCGTTTGTGGATCTGATTTGTTGGTTTTTTAGCGGTTGTGGCGATGATTTTCTTGGATCTTGTTGGTGGCTGTGGTTTGTTGGTGGTTGTGGTGGTGAGACAGTGGCGGTTTTGGTGATGTTTGGACATCGATTTTGTTGCTTGTTATTTGGTGTTCATGAGACAATATTGGATAATATTGATGGCGGTGGTTTTGTTGGTGGTTGGGCGGTGATTTTATTGATTTTTGGGCGGCGATTTTGTTGATTTTTGGGCGGCGATTTTGTTGATTTTTGGGAGGCGATATGATGTTTGGGCGACGGTGTTGGATCTTGTTGGTACGATGATGATGGTGGTTATGGTGACGAGGTGGTGGTGTTGGTGGATTTGAAGTTGACAATTTGTTGGAGGTGGTAGGCGGCGATGATGGTAGGGCTGGGAATTTGTTTTAGGTTGTAGGATGGGGGTGGTGGTGGTTCCGACGATGGGGTTTCGGTTGCCATGCTGTTGGTGGCACCGATGAGGTGGTAGTCACAAGTGATGGTGGTGGTTATAGATTACTTGGTCGTTTGTGACCATTAAATTGATTAATCTGTGACCGATAGACAATATTCGACCAATGAAAAAGATAAATTGTGACAAAAAAATAATGTGTAACCTAAAAAATTGTTAATTTGTGACCGATAATTTGATAATTTGAGACTGCCTAATAAGCTATGACTTATAATAATTGTGACTTATGACATAAATAAATTGTGATGTTTGTCACCGATGAACAAATTATGACCTATAAATTTTTTGAATTGTGATGTTAAAATAATTTGTTATATATAAAATTCGTGATTTGTGATCAATAAATAATATGTAACTTATTAATTTTATAAATTTGGAACCGATGAAAAAATTGAGATCTATAAAATTTTCGATTTGCGACTTATAAATTTTTTTATTTTGATCGAGAAATAATTTGTAACCAAATTATATGGAATTGTGACTTTAATATATTTAATTAATTAATTTATAAATAAGATTTGAAAAAATCTGACATTTGAAATTTTAAACTTGATTTTTTAAATTTGAAATGAGTGAAATTTAAACTCTTATTTATGAATTTTTTCCTTATGCAAAAGTTGATGGGCCGGAGACGCATGTGTATAAAATAAATAAAATTCCATTTACCACATTTTGAGCGGGAGATCCAGATTCTGCTCTCCTCCGCCACATTGATTGGAGCCCATATATCCTACTTTGTACAGTTTGGAAAGTAAAGAAGTGATCATAATTTGTTCAAAAATCTGAGGTGCAAGCTGACCATTTGGATTCATCTACATATTGCGTCGTGCAGGTCTTGGCATTTGTAGTATCTCACAATATCTCGTTCATGTTTTGTATATAAATTAGGTCATTTAGAACCAAGGCCGACCCTGGACCAAAGCACCCTAGGCAATGGTCTAGGGCCTTAAAAAAAGTGAAACCTTACCTTGCAAGGAAAGTGGAGGCAGGAAAAAATACAAAAGTACAAGAATTTTATCAACAATATTTGTGTTGAAAACTGAAAAAGGATGAAATGGAATGCAGAAGAAGTTGCAGTGTTGTGTGAGCCTCTTGTTCATTTTCTTGATTTGTGTTGTCAAAGTGGTGAAAGTGAAAAGTCTATTGTCTTTATTGTAAAAATTGATCAAGACTTGTGTTGTGACAATAGTGAAGTCAATGGATACTGCAACAAGCACTGCCTTTTGAATCTGGCACATTAAACATTATAATTTTGCCATAAGCATACATTATATTCCAATGCCAAAGCAATATAAACTTAGTTTTTTAACTAAGAAGTTTATATTTCTTTGGCGTTAGCCTTCTTCATACAAGATTGTGATTAAGTTGAATTTAGAGGCACATTGTTGAGTAAAATCTCAGCGCATATAGGTTCTACTAATATGAGATGTTAGGGAGAAGACTTGAGAATTTTTAGGGCATATCCGAAAGGCCCAGTTTGTCGAACTTTTTAGATTTTGTTAGACACCCTTGATTTCTTCTTCCGCAAAGGCTACGAATGACATGTCAACAATGGTGTGGGATTATGATGCCTACATTTGCTTGTCTGAATAAAAGTTTCACCTTGAGAGTATAATTGAAGGAAAGGCTGGCTCTTTGTAGAGACCGAAGTTACAAAAGGTCCACCGGTTACATCTCCGGTTATCTTAATATAATTTCACACAATCAAACTGAGTACCTGAATATATTCATGGTTCATGATCCATAATATGAAATACGTAATCCAATTAATTTTATGTGTCGAATGATGGAGCCTATGTTAGGAAAATTCAATACAAACATGGATACTTCAAATTGAATGAAGGCTACGAAAAAAAATTCAACCTTGTTCTGCGGAGCGTATGAAGGTGCAAGAAGATTAAGAGAGTGACAACGTGTAGTTGGGATGACGTGATATGTTTCTTTTATGATATCGTTAAATCATTTTGTCATCATGGACAGATTGCTGCAAAATTGTGTATTTTGCTTGTATTTAAAGTTTTCAGAACTGTTTTCGTATTAGATGATATGGCTTTTTCACCTTTTGTGGAAATGTTGACGGCCCGTGGCTGGAGGCCTATGTATATAAAATAAATAAAAACTCATTTGCCATCTTCTTCAACATGTATGGGCCATGGGAAAAGTGTCCTCCATTGCGGTTCTTCACCATTTTCAGGGTCTGAAAGACTACAGTATAGCGGCAGCAGACGTGAAGTTCCATTTGTAGTAATTAAGGTTTCCAACTTCCTTGTACATGGCTTGCTAATCCGAGTATGTTGTAGGTTTATTTATTTATTTTAAGGAATAATGAAAGTTCAAAAGAATATAAGACTAAGGGTGGACCCTTCATGCTAAGCATACATTTTGAGGCTCATGCAAAGTCGACTAGCCATGCAGACTTTTGTAATTCGTAACAACACCCTATCTGCTGCACATATATGTTTTCATATGGACTGAGGCAAAGGATTCAAAATCAAGAGGAAGAAGAACCATAAGCCACTTTCATTTTCATACATTCATTCATTCGCTTCAAATCATCAAATTTACAAGAAAAACATGAAATATAAATTAGATAATAGAAATAAATTATTTTTATGGTATTTCTAACGCTTACCGACCATCTAATCATTCATGCTTAGTTTGATTTTATATATATATATATATATATATATATTGGGTTACATTCTTTAACCAATCAAAAACCTTAATGACAATGTGGAGTATCAAGGTAATTGGCATTATTCCAACAATGCTGACAGTTGAGGTGGATTTTAGGATTCGTTCCAAATAAACGGAATATGTTGTAAATAGAATGGTTTGGTGCTGGTTCGATTTTTAGTAAAATAATTAGGTTTTTCAATATAGTCATAATTCGAACAATTATTTTCATTCTTCTAATATTTAAAACAATCTAACAAATAATAAGTTTTATCTTAATATAAAATGACAATCGTAGTTTAAATATATATAAAAAAAATAACAAGTTGTTTAGTAAAATTCATTCACCAATGTACATGAATGATCAAAAAATTAACAATAAAACATCATCAAATTTCATTCTCATCACATTGATTCATTCGCTTCAAATCATCAAATCTATAAGGAAAAAGGAAACATAAATTATATAACAGAAATAAAATATTTTTATGGTATTTGTAATGTTTACCAACCATTTAATCATATGTTGCTTAGTTCTAGTATCCAAAAATGGAAAAAGAAAATTTGACAAGTTTAGTTCTTTTATTTCCTTGGTTCTATATTTAGAAAAGAGAATTGTTAGGCAAATTGTTGTCAAACGGCCTCCTTGGACGAGATGCAAGTCTTGTTCCTTTATTCAGACGGCATCGGCCAATTAACTGAACGTATATCAACATCATAATTACTTGAACTTTTCACGTAACTCACTTGGGCCATTTGAAGTAGTCTATTTGAATTATGATTGCTCATGGCCCAACCCAAACTTTGGATGGCTTCTACATGTTGCTAGCCCACTACTTATCTCTCATTGGGCCCTATCTAATTTCTAACCTAAAGCTTGCTTGTTTGTATTATATACCAATGTCCATTACTATTCTAGAGAAGATAATTTTTTGATAGCCGCCCATTTTTCTTTGAGAAGCAGGACACTCTCTCTCTTTGTGATCGTGTGCGTTGGTTTTGTGCCTTGCCCGTGGGATCCTCTTCTTCTCTTTAGTTGACCTTTGTGGTTAGCTGGGGTACTTTTTAAATTACCCTTGTCAAACACGTCTTTTGTCAGTTTACCCAATTTTTTTTTACATTCACCACAATAGCCGTCCAAGACTTAAAAGACAAAAATATCCTTAAAATGTTATACAATTACATAAATGTAGTATTGTTTAAAAGACAAAAATGTCATTTTTAACTTATAAAGAATTTCAAACATTCCCAATTAAATTTAAAAATAAAATCACTTTTTTTGTATGATTACTCCAATACAGATAAAAATTGTTTCATTTTTTATCTGCTTCAAACTTGAAAACAGATAAATTTATCAAACGCTATACAAGAAGATATTATTTACAACAATCAGTGGAATTGATTTACGTATTTTTAAATTCGCTCCGATTAAATTAGTAAATTTTTTTAATATTTAAATTTTATTTCGATATAGATATATAAAAAATTTATAATTTTAAATGGATCTAAAATCATTTTTAACAAAAATGAGAAAAAAAAATTTATCTACATGTATAATTACAAACAAATTTACGTATGTAAAATGCCAAGATTTAGGAAAAAACCGTGCCCGGACGTCCGGGCCCGTCCGGGCAGTTTGTGAAGGATGCGCTTGACAACGTTTTTAGGTCATAACTTTCTCTCCTAATATCCGATTGAGGTGATTCAAAATGCGTTGAAAAGCTAACTCAAATGGCTACAACTTTGCTTCAGATACCATCTTCGAATTCGATCGTTTTCCATGTCAAAAATGGTCTCAATATGAAGCTGAAAATCGGTGCAAAACTTTTCAGCTTGAAAGTTGATATATGATAATGTTTTGGTTATATTTCATCCATTTGACTCATTTCTTCATCCAATTGATCTCCAACACTCTCGAATCTTCATCACAAGGTTAGAAACAAGTTTATAATATTTTCACTTAGTCCCTGAACTATCACTTTCCTCCATGTTGGTCTTTTTCGCTCTTTTCTTCTAATTTCCATCGTGTTCGTCCATTGCATCCTAAACCAAAATACAAGTGTAGTTAGAACACTTAGACGCCAATAAATTATGAAAATGCAATTGTTATTGGATGAAAAATGTGATAATTGATCTGGATCTTTATTCTTAGAATCGAGTGACCTTCAGACTCTGAATATGCAAATTGTTCCCTTCAACAACCTCTTACCTTAATGAGATCTTTTCTATTTCAACTTCTTGCCTTCACTGTATCGTTTCCAAGGACAAGTCCCTAGATTTGGATTAAATAAAAACTGTATTGATTGTTAAAATAAGAAGAAGTTTCTTCTTAGATCTATCAAGAATCTATGAGAATGGAAATTTAGAAACTCGTTCTTCTATAAAAGAAATGGAATATTATTGATATTCTGAAATTGGTACAAAAATTATATCAAAAGACAGAAATATTTTGATTTTCTTACAGTCTGAGAGCTCAAGTATTTTTCTAACTCATTCTGCCTCTATCTTAACCCAAAGACTTCTATTTATACAACTCATGAGGCTCGATTATTGGCCACTTACATCATTCATTATCCCATACTCCACTAATGGAATTCTATTATTACAACAGTATATTCACTACATAATTGCAGTTCTATAACTCTTTTAGGACTTGATTGATCTTTTCTTAAAATTATAATGGCTTAGTTTACTTTAATCGTTTATTTAATGCTTTATAAACAAATTAAATAAGTAATTTAAAATAAATATTTTAATTGTTTACTTAATATATCATTGTAAAAAAAGAATTTACAATTCATTTCCTTATTTTAATTATTTATATAATACTTAATTATAATTAATAGAATATTAAATAAATAATCAAAATTTAAAATTTAAATAAACAATTCAAAGAAACAATTTATTTTATTTATTTAATATTTTATTATTTGTTTATATAATATTTAAATATAATTAAATTTATTATCTTAATTGTTAATTGATTAATTCATTATTTCCTAATTTAATTTTTAATTGAATAATAAATTATTTATCGTTTATGTAATAGTTTATTGAAATTAATAGTTTATTAAATAAACAATCGAATATTTACTATTTTATTATTTATAACTAAATAATATTTTAGTATTTATAACTAAATAATATTTAATTATTTATTATTTTAATTGGTAATTGATTAATAAATTATTTATCGTTTATGTAATAGTTTATTGAAATTAATAGATTATTAAATAAACAATCGAATATTTAATATTTTATTATTTATAACTAAATAATATTTTAGTATTTATAACTAAATAATATTTAATTATTTATTATTTTAATTGTTAATTGATTAATAAATTATTTATCGTTTATGTAATAGTTTATTGAAATTAATAGATTATTAAATAAACAATCGCATATTTAATATTTATTATTTATAACTAAATAATATTTTATTATTTATAATTAAATAATATTTTATTATTTATTATTTTAATTGTTAATTGTTAATTGATTAATTTGTTATTTATCATTTATGTAATAGTTTATAGAAATTAATGGATTATTAAATAAACAATTTAATATTTAATATTTTATTATTTATAACTAAATAATATTTTATTATTTATGTTTTAATTGTTAATTGATTAATTTGTTATTTATCATTTATGTAATAGTTTATAGAAATTAATGGATTATTAAATAAACAATTGAATATTTAATATTTTATTATTTATAACTAAATAATATTTAATTATTTATTATTTTAATTGTTAATTGATTAATAAATTATTTATCGTTTATGTAATATTTTATTGAAATTAATAGATTATTAAATAAACAATGGAATATTTAATATTTATTATTTATAACTAAATAATATTTTATTATTTATAACTAAATAGTATGTAATTATTTATTATTTTAATTGTTAATTGATTAATTTGTTATTTCCTATTTTAATTTTTAATTGAAAATTAAATAATTTATCGTTTATGTAATAGTTAATTGATTTTAATAGAGTATAAAATAAACAATCGAATATTTAATAATTTATTATTTGTAACTAAGTAATATTTAATTACTATACTCTTTTTTGTAACTAAATATTAAACAAACTATTGAATACTAAACAAAATAAATAATTAATAAATAGATTATTAAATAAACCATCGAGTAATTAATATTTTATTATTTATAACTAAATAATATTTTATTATTTTTTATTTTAATTGTTAATTGATTATCTCATTATTTCTTATTTTAATTGTTAATTGAATATTTTATATAATATTTAATTATAATTAATATAATATTAAATAAACAATTGAATATTGAATATTTTTTTATTTACAACTAAATAAAATTTTATTACTTTAATTTTAATTTTTAATTGAATATTTCATTATGTATTATTTTAATTGTTAATTGAATATTAATTTATTTAATATTTTATATAATACTTAATTATACTTAATAGAATATTAAATAAATACTTGAAAAATAAAATTTAAACAAACAATTCAAAGAAACAATTTATTTTGTTTATTTATTATTTATAAATATTTTACTTTGAAATAAATTACTTCTTGTAACTAAATAGTAATCAAACTATTAAAATAAACAAATTAAATAAATTATTAAAAGAAATAATTTATTTTAATTGTTCATTTAATGTTTTATAAACAATTTCAATAAATAATTTAAAATAAATATTTTACTTGTTCACTTAATATTTCGTTGTAAAAGAAAAAATTATAATTAAATTTCTTATTTTAATTGTTTATATAATATTTAATTATTATTAATAAATATTAAACAAACAATAAAAATATAAAATTTAACTAAACAATTTATTTTGTTTATTTAATATTTTATTATTCGTGATTAAATAATATTTCATTTTTAAATAAACTCTTTTTTTGTAACTAAATATTAGACAAACTATTAAAATATACAAATTAAATAAAAAATTAAATGAAATCAATAATTAAAAATTCGCGACAAAATTAAACTATAATTAATATTAAATAATAAAATTAGAAATTAATATTAAATAAAACATGTAGTATATACAATATTTATATAAAATAATATGAAAAAAAAAAAAACTGTCTGGGCCCAGATGCCCCCAGATGGCATCTGGGCCCCCAGAGTGCGTGCCCCCCGAGTCTGGGGGCACTCTGGGGGCATCTGGGCCCAGAGTGCCCCAGACCAGATGCCCCCAGATGCTATCTGGGTCTAGACGCATATCGGGGAGTCGTCTCCCTTATGCAGAATCGTCGGAAAATGTCATTTTCAACGATCTCCACCTTCCAAAACTCACCCAAATCATATTTCATCCTTAATAAAATATCTACAACAATTTTTTCAAAGATAATCAACAAAAATTTGAAAACTTGTTTTATTTATTTAATGATTTCAATCATGCTTTGTAATCAAATTACTGAATTTTTGTCGATTTTTTGGTCGTCAATCTTGCTCCTCATTGGTGAATATTTTTTTTCTCCTCTTCCAAGTCACGTGTGAGGGTAAAAATGGGAAAATGCTTGACTTTTAAGTTTCATTAGTTTTTTCCTTTTTTTTTTTAAATATTGGTCAACGGCTATTTTGGAAAATGGGCCGGGTCATCCGGGTATTTTCAACTATTTCCTCGTGGTTAGCTTCCTTGGCTATATTCTTGTCACCCTCTAGCTCTTTGTGGGTTATCCATTGGTTGGAGCAACCGGTTTAGAGGAGTGGTAGTTTGTGGATTTGTTCCTTGGATGATTATGGTGTTGAATCCAGATTGAGTCCGATGATTCTTGGTGCAATTGGCGGTTTATTACTCACAATAATTGAACTGAAATGAAACGAACCTATCGATGCTCAAATCTAATACTCATGATTACCCAATTCAATTTAAGAACTGAACCAAATCAGAACTTTTGTCCCCTAGTAGCTCTCCCTCAGGTAATATAATGGCGCCCAATTATATCTTCTTCACATATTTTTTGTCTTCGTAATTGTGGAAAAGTTGATGGGCCGTGGCTGGAGGTCCATGTTTATAAAATAAAAAAATTCATTTACCACACTTTGAGCGGGAAATGAAAACATACCAGCTTTTGCAGCATCCTGTCCTCCATTGCAGTTCTTCTTCACCATTGTCAGGGTCTGAAAGACTACAGTATAGCCAGCTGATTGATCAATCTCTATAGGGGCAGGAGAAATGAAATCCCGTGTGTAGTCAACTTACTACGTTTAGGGTTTCCAACTTCCTTGTACATGTGGCTTGCTAATCCGAGTATGTGGTTGGTTTATTTCCAACAGCAGTGACTTATGAGATTGTGCAGCCACTATATTTCTAGGAATGGGTAAATGCCACTTTTGGGGGTAATGGACAACTTTCACGATTTGGTGCTTGTTTTTTGAGGCATTTCTTGTTTAGAATGTGAATGCAGTTTTTGTTATATGTATGGATCATATTGTAATTAAACTTATTGTTTGTTCTTGTTTTGTTCTGTAACCATTACATCGAAAACGTGGTAAACTCAGATTATTTATAAAATGAGGTTTCATTCTTAAACTATAGATACTATGAAATGGGTCATCTTTGAAAACCTGTCAACCACAACAAAATAGAATTTGAGGCTCGTTGGGTACGGGGCAGCCCCATTACAAAATCCATATTGACATCAATCCAAGGTGCTTCAGGTACTAGCAAAGGTGTGTAAAGACCCGCATTAGTAAGAGCCCCTTTTGATCACTGGCACACATAACAACGCCTAACACGAGGAGCCACGTCACTACTTACTTTGGGCCAATAATAGGTAGAGGAAACCAATGCCAGTGTCTTCTCCTGTCCAAAGTGCCCCACGTTATGAACTTCACTAACAATATGCTTCCTTAGTGAACAATCTGGAACACATAACTGCAATCCACGAAATAGATACCCATTATGTAAAACAAAATCATGTCGCTGATTGTTATTTACCTCTTGAAGTATCTTCCCGAAGGAAGGATCTGCAGCATACATATCCGGAAAAACCTCGAACCCCACGACATTGGTGCTCATGGTGGTGAGAAGTGATGTACGCCGACTCAGTGCATCTACAACACGATTCAGGCTCCCAGCTTGGTGCCTTAGTGAAAATGTAAACTCTTGCAAGTATGACACCCACTTGGCATGCCGTTTACTCAATTTATGTTGACCATTGATGTACTTCAAGGCCTCATGATCAGTGATAAGAATAAACTCCCTCTGTACCAAGCAATGACTCCAATGCTTCAAAGACTGGACTATGGCATAGAATTCGAGGTCATAAGTAGAATAGTTCTTCTTCGATCCTGAGAGCTTCTCGCTGAAAAATGCCACGGACGCCCTTCTTGACTCAAAACTCCACCAATGCCCACTCTAGAGGCATCACAATTTACCTCAAACACCTTATCAAAATCTGGAAGTGCCAACACTGGAGCTTCTGTCATTCGTTGCTTGACCAACTGAAAGCTGGATTCTGCTTCCTCAGACCACTGGAATGAGAGTCCCTTGAGGCACTCTGTGATTGGGGCAATCAAAGTACTGAAGTTCTTGATGAACCGGCGATAGAAGGATGCCAGTCCATGGTAGCTCCTGACATCATGCAAGGTTTTTGGCTTGGGCCACTCCAAGATCGCGTCTATTTTAGTGATCTGCATGAACACCATCAGTAGACACAACAAAACCCAGAAAGGTAACAGAAGTAGTGAAGAAAGAACACTTTTTTTTGATTAACAAATAGGCACTCCGTCCTCAACACATAAAAAACTGCACGAAGGTGTTCAAAATGAGATGCCCACGTTGGACTGTAGATGAGGATATCATTAAAGTAGACCACCACAAACTTTCCCACAAAAGACCGTAACATCTGATGCATAAACCTCATAAAAGTGTTGGGCGCATTGGATAGTCCAAAAGGCATGACCATCCACTCATACAAACCGTGCTGCGTCTTAAACGCCGTCTTCCACTCATCTCCTGGCCGTATTCTAATTTGGTGATATTCGCTCTTAAGGTCAATTTTCGAGAAGACCTTAGAACCGGACAACTGATTCAACATATCATCCAAATGGGGAATCGGATACCTGTACTTCACTGTAATCCTGTTGATTGCTCTACTATCAACACACATACGCCAAGAACCATCCTTCTTCGGCACTAGTAGAGCTGGAACTGCACATGGGCTCATGCTCTTACGAATGTAACCCCTCTCCAACAACTCCACCACTTGTCACTGCAATTCCTCAGCTTCCTTGGGACTGAGGCGATAAGCCGATCGATTAGGCAGACTCGACCCTGGAACAAGATCAATCTGATGTTGAATATCCCTCATAGGTAGTAACCCCGAAGGGAGATCTTCAGGCATCAAATCAGAGAACTCCATTAGCATCTGCTGTACCTCTACCGATAAATTTAGATTCTTATTTGTTGTATGATTCTCACGAGGCATAAGAGCATAGACCACATCTTCACGCTCAATCTCTCCCAAAAGATTGGACATAGAAAGCAGGTTGGAATTTTTAGCTACCGGGACATGAGTGACTTCTTCTCTACGGGGTGCCAACACAACTTTTTTTCCTTTGATGCTAAGGGAATATGTATTTTTCCACCCATCATGAACAACACTGTGATCATATTGCCAGGCCATCCCAGCAATATGTGACAAGCATCCATCGACACAACATCGCACCATGCATTATCAAAATATTTTCTGCCGATCGAAAAAAACACTAAACAATGGTTGTCAACTGATACTGCACTGCCTTTACTCAACCATGACAACTTATATGGCTTGGGATGCCTATCTGTCTTCAACTGCAATTTTCGAACAGCTTCTTCAGACACCACATTTTTGCAGCTTCCACTATCAATGATTAGTTTACAAACCTTATCTGCTACCTTGCAGGTTGTGTGAAATATGTTGGTTCTTAACCAATCTTCTCCTGAGTCGCCTTTCGGAGTCAGACTCTTTCGCACAACTAGAGTCTCATGACTGTCCATATATAGTACGCCTTCTTCTACATCATTGTCATATACAGGTTCTCCAACTTCCTCAACCTCATCTATAATTTATTCATCAATAAAGAGATTTTTACCTGTCCGACTATCTGGTTTTCTGCAATCAGTTGATCGATGTCCCTGCTCACCACACCTGAAGCATCTAATACCCTAACCAGGATTGACTCAAGGTGGTTACTGAGTAGGACGAGGTGCTTGAGGGCGAATTGGTTGACCTCCTTCGCTTCTGGTCACCAGTCTCCTATTCTGCTGCTTCTCTACAGCAAGTGCGCGCTGATATGCTTCACAAACAGTCCACAGCGAGTGAATGTTGAAGACATCATGTATGGACCGTCGCAACCCTCCCAAGTATCTCACTACCATCTGTTCTTCCGTTTCAAATAGATCATTCCGAGCCACCAACTGATAGAACTCCTCTGTGTAGTCATCAACCGATCTTGTGCCTTGCCTCAAAGAATGAAGCCGCTGAAACAAAGCTTGAGTATAGCCGAAAGGAAGAAAGTGACCTTTCATCTTCTTCTTCTTTATTTTCTCCCAATCTATGATTTTGATCTTACCTTGCCTACTGCGAGAGCGTCTCAACTGCTCCTACCACGCAGATGCTCTCCCCTTAAGTTTGATGGCAACTAACCTTACATTGATGTGATCTGGAATCTTCTTATACTCAAAGATACTTTCCACTTCATTCAGCCAATCAACAAAACCTTCAGCCTGTAACGTACCAGAAAACTCTGGTAGATCCACCCGAAAGTCGAAATCTACATGACGATCTTCCCGACCACGACATTCCCAGACTCGAGCAGGGTTGTGATACGGGTTTTCGTAACTGGTATCAGACTCGTGACCCTCCAGTTCGCGGTCACCGAGATCCTGCGCCGTCAGACGCTGAGTTAACTCTGCAATTTACCTCTGTAAGTCTTCAATCGTCACTTCTTGGATGTTACGATAACGGGGTGTGACTTCCTCATTCGGAACTTGCCCTCCACGACCACGACCACGACCATCAACCATGATTGACTGATGAAATCTAGTCCCAAGAAGATACTGATGCTCTGATACCAACTGACGCCGGGCAGAATAGCGATTATTCTGTAAGCTGGGATCAATAGACAAAAATAGGGAATAAAGCCAGAGAAAAACCAATGAATTGATAAGAAATCTTTATTATTCAACAACTGACGACAAATAACCCACAAGCCTAGTTATATAGCCGGATATGCGAAATTAGTGAAAATTTACCAAAAATGGTAAATTCTAATTTTACTACCAAAATAAAATACTTAATAAAAGAAACAATATCACCAAAATCCGGCTCAAATCGAGCTCTTATTCTATGTCAAAAAGGTAATTGAAATATTATCATAAACGGTAAAAAATAACTTAAATTGATGATTCGAAAATGAAAACAGCTGAATTCGGCTTCGAAATCGATGCTCACCAAGCAAAGCTCGGTGACCACATCGTGCGCACTGAAAAGACCTTTTCGGATTGGGGTCATGGGCGTGATTCTGACAATCGTAGCAAAAGTTATGGTCAAAATACAGAAACATGCCCGTAGATGGCCCCAATTAGGAAATACTGCCAATTATTTGCCGATCTTGCGCTGATGTGCCAACTCATGGTATCTCAGCACTATTAATGTACTATCATACAGCTCAGCCTCGTTTGACTGGGATCCTCCTGCATCAAAGGATGAGCTCTTCGTGTTAACCATACATTTTGAGGCTCATGCCAACTCGACTACCCGTTTTAGAGATAAATATATTTGTTTGTGCTAAGACACATTTAAAGAAGACAAAATTTGTTAACAAAAGGACAGCCAAAGGTAGTTCTTGACAAAATTTATTGATTGTTTCTGTTGTTTATTGTTCTATAATCATGACATAACATCATAAAAAAGATTTCGGATTATTTATGAAATGAGGTTTCATTCTTTAAACCAATCAAAAGTCTTAGCAAGTCCACATTAAACGATTTTCGTAGTTAGAACTACCTACACAACACTAATGAATGTTGAAGACTTGTATTGGATGATTTTCATCATTAGGAATCAAAACCTGCATTTTTTCTAAGTTGTAATGCATGGAATTGTCAATCAATTATCTTGCACAATAGAATATGTTCGATACCTAATATTATACGTTAGATTAAGTGGCAAGAGAATGGGGCCAGCGATGGCAACTATCCCGCAACATTTCATTACATTTCCGGTTTGCCAGCTAAGTGTTAAAGTGACACTTTTATCCCACTATTTTGAGATTGCTACAATAAAACCGTGTTTTCATTTTTATTTAAAATGGATAGTAACCTTAATTTTGGAATATAAAAAGAAAATTACAAGTCATTTTTCAGACAATTGGATTCATTAGAACATCAAGAGTGGCTCGTGTTTTTTGCATTAATTCTAACCATATAAAAAATGCACTTGTTAGAAATATTTTTTTATTAAATTCAAAGAAGTATATTTTGCCATTATAACGGATGGGGATCCTTAAGATTTTATTGGTGCACGCTAATAGAAATACCCGGAACCGGCTCGTTTCATGGTACTTAAAACACAATTCGATAGCATATTATCTTTCTTCGCAGTTAAAACCTTACAAGTATCTTTAACTATGGATAATACTAAATTAATATGAAAAATATTTGCAGGTCGGTAGAAATAGGATCAAACTGACATATATACGTCAAAAAAAATAAATAAATAAATACAAAAATTTATGAGGAAATGATGCATGTACAAAAGAATTAATGTCACAACACTGAGGTGGAATCATTTCCTTGAGACCGATAAAAAAAGGAAAATAGGTTCAATCATTTATTCTGTCTTATATATATACTAGTCGAGCCACGTGCAATGCACGTGTTTTTGTTTAATTGAGTAAGTAATAGCGTGTAATGATGGTTAGAAATCCAAATTTTAATAGATTTAGTTCTCTAGTATATAGTATTCGTACAAAATTAGACAAAATGAAGATAATAACTTTATACAAATACATTATACAAAATTTAATTGTTAATTGATTAATAAATTATTTATCGTTTATGTAATAGTTTATTGAAATTAATAGATTATTAAATAAACAATCGAATATTTAATATTTTATTATTTATAACTAAATAATATTTTAGTATTTATAACTAAATAATATTTAATTATTTATTATTTTAATTGTTAATTGAATAATAAATTATTTATCGTTTATGTAATAGTTTATTGAAATTAATAGATTATTAAATAAACAATCGAATATTTACTATTTTATTATTTATAACTAAATAATATTTAATTATTTATTATTTTAATTGGTAGTTGATTAATAAATTATTTATCGTTTATGTAATAGTTTATTGAAATTAATAGATTATTAAATAAACAATCGACTATTTACTATTTTATTATTTATAACTAAATAATATTTTAGTATTTATTATTTTAATTGTTAATTGATAAATAAATTATTTATCGTTTAGACAAACTATTAAAATATACAAATTAAATAAAAAATTAAATGAAATCAATAATTAAAAATTCACGACAAAATTAAACTATAATTAATATTAAATAATAAAATTAGAAATTAATTTTAAATAAAATATGTATTATATACAATATTTATATAAAATAATATGATAAAAAAAAAAGAAAAAAAAAACCATATGGGCATCTGGGCCCCCAGAGTGCGTGCCCCCAGACTCTGGGGGCCCAGATGCCATCTGGGCCAGATGCCCCCAGAGCCAGGGGGCACTCGGGGGGCATCTGGGGACCCCCGAGTCTGGTGGCACTCGGGGGGCATCTGGGGGCCCAGATGCCATCTGGGCCCCGATGCCCCCAGAGTGTCTGGGCCCAGATGCTCCCAGATGGAATCTGGGCCACCAGACTCGGGGGGCATCTGGGCCCAGACACAAATCGGGGAGTCGTCTCCCTCATGCAGAATCGTCGGAAAATGCCATTTTCAACGATCTCAACCTTTCAAAACTCACCCAAATCACATTTCATCTTTAATAAAATATTTACAACAATTTTTTCAAAGATAATCAACAAAAATTTGAAAACTTGTTTTATTTATTTAATGATTTCAACCATGCTTTGTAATCAAATTACTGAATTTTTGTCGATTTTTTGGTCGTCAATCTTGCTCCTCATTGGTGAATATTTTTTTTCTCCTCTTCCAAGTCACGTGTGAGGGTAAAAATGGGAAAATGCTTGACTTTTAAGTTTCATTAGTTTTTTCCTTTTTTTTTTTAAATATTGGTCAACGGCTATTTTGGAAAATGGGCCGGGTCATCCGGGTATTTTCAACTATTTCCTCGTGGTTAGCTTCCTTGGCTATATTCTTGTCACCCTCTAGCTCTTTGTGGGTTATCCATTGGTTGGAGCAACCGGTTTAGAGGAGTGGTAGTTTGTGGATTTGTTCCTTGGATGATTATGGTGTTGAATCCAGATTGAGTCCGATGATTCTTGGTGCAATTGGCGGTTTATTACTCACAATAATTGAACTGAAATGAAACGAACCTATCGATGCTCAAATCTAATACTCATGATTACCCAATTCAATTTAAGAACTGAACCAAATCAGAACTTTTGTCCCCTAGTAGCTCTCCCTCAGGTAATATAATGGCGCCCAATTATATCTTCTTCACATATTTTTTGTCTTCGTAATTGTGGAAAAGTTGATGGGCCGTGGCTGGAGGTCCATGTTTATAAAATAAAAAAATTCATTTACCACACTTTGAGCGGGAAATGAAAACATACCAGCTTTTGCAGCATCCTGTCCTCCATTGCAGTTCTTCTTCACCATTGTCAGGGTCTGAAAGACTACAGTATAGCCAGCTGATTGATCAATCTCTATAGGGGCAGGAGAAATGAAATCCCGTGTGTAGTCAACTTACTACGTTTAGGGTTTCCAACTTCCTTGTACATGTGGCTTGCTAATCCGAGTATGTGGTTGGTTTATTTCCAACAGCAGTGACTTATGAGATTGTGCAGCCACTATATTTCTAGGAATGGGTAAATGCCACTTTTGGGGGTAATGGACAACTTTCACGATTTGGTGCTTGTTTTTTGAGGCATTTCTTGTTTAGAATGTGAATGCAGTTTTTGTTATATGTATGGATCATATTGTAATTAAACTTATTGTTTGTTCTTGTTTTGTTCTGTAACCATTACATCGAAAACGTGGTAAACTCAGATTATTTATAAAATGAGGTTTCATTCTTAAACTATAGATACTATGAAATGGGTCATCTTTGAAAACCTGTCAACCACAACAAAATAGAATTTGAGGCTCGTTGGGTACGGGGCAGCCCCATTACAAAATCCATATTGACATCAATCCAAGGTGCTTCAGGTACTAGCAAAGGTGTGTAAAGACCCGCATTAGTAAGAGCCCCTTTTGATCACTGGCACACATAACAACGCCTAACACGAGGAGCCACGTCACTACTTACTTTGGGCCAATAATAGGTAGAGGAAACCAATGCCAGTGTCTTCTCCTGTCCAAAGTGCCCCACGTTATGAACTTCACTAACAATATGCTTCCTTAGTGAACAATCTGGAACACATAACTGCAATCCACGAAATAGATACCCATTATGTAAAACAAAATCATGTCGCTGATTGTTATTTACCTCTTGAAGTATCTTCCCGAAGGAAGGATCTGCAGCATACATATCCGGAAAAACCTCGAACCCCACGACATTGGTGCTCATGGTGGTGAGAAGTGATGTACGCCGACTCAGTGCATCTACAACACGATTCAGGCTCCCAGCTTGGTGCCTTAGTGAAAATGTAAACTCTTGCAAGTATGACACCCACTTGGCATGCCGTTTACTCAATTTATGTTGACCATTGATGTACTTCAAGGCCTCATGATCAGTGATAAGAATAAACTCCCTCTGTACCAAGCAATGACTCCAATGCTTCAAAGACTGGACTATGGCATAGAATTCGAGGTCATAAGTAGAATAGTTCTTCTTCGATCCTGAGAGCTTCTCGCTGAAAAATGCCACGGACGCCCTTCTTGACTCAAAACTCCACCAATGCCCACTCTAGAGGCATCACAATTTACCTCAAACACCTTATCAAAATCTGGAAGTGCCAACACTGGAGCTTCTGTCATTCGTTGCTTGACCAACTGAAAGCTGGATTCTGCTTCCTCAGACCACTGGAATGAGAGTCCCTTGAGGCACTCTGTGATTGGGGCAATCAAAGTACTGAAGTTCTTGATGAACCGGCGATAGAAGGATGCCAGTCCATGGTAGCTCCTGACATCATGCAAGGTTTTTGGCTTGGGCCACTCCAAGATCGCGTCTATTTTAGTGATCTGCATGAACACCATCAGTAGACACAACAAAACCCAGAAAGGTAACAGAAGTAGTGAAGAAAGAACACTTTTTTTTGATTAACAAATAGGCACTCCGTCCTCAACACATAAAAAACTGCACGAAGGTGTTCAAAATGAGATGCCCACGTTGGACTGTAGATGAGGATATCATTAAAGTAGACCACCACAAACTTTCCCACAAAAGACCGTAACATCTGATGCATAAACCTCATAAAAGTGTTGGGCGCATTGGATAGTCCAAAAGGCATGACCATCCACTCATACAAACCGTGCTGCGTCTTAAACGCCGTCTTCCACTCATCTCCTGGCCGTATTCTAATTTGGTGATATTCGCTCTTAAGGTCAATTTTCGAGAAGACCTTAGAACCGGACAACTGATTCAACATATCATCCAAATGGGGAATCGGATACCTGTACTTCACTGTAATCCTGTTGATTGCTCTACTATCAACACACATACGCCAAGAACCATCCTTCTTCGGCACTAGTAGAGCTGGAACTGCACATGGGCTCATGCTCTTACGAATGTAACCCCTCTCCAACAACTCCACCACTTGTCACTGCAATTCCTCAGCTTCCTTGGGACTGAGGCGATAAGCCGATCGATTAGGCAGACTCGACCCTGGAACAAGATCAATCTGATGTTGAATATCCCTCATAGGTAGTAACCCCGAAGGGAGATCTTCAGGCATCAAATCAGAGAACTCCATTAGCATCTGCTGTACCTCTACCGATAAATTTAGATTCTTATTTGTTGTATGATTCTCACGAGGCATAAGAGCATAGACCACATCTTCACGCTCAATCTCTCCCAAAAGATTGGACATAGAAAGCAGGTTGGAATTTTTAGCTACCGGGACATGAGTGACTTCTTCTCTACGGGGTGCCAACACAACTTTTTTTCCTTTGATGCTAAGGGAATATGTATTTTTCCACCCATCATGAACAACACTGTGATCATATTGCCAGGCCATCCCAGCAATATGTGACAAGCATCCATCGACACAACATCGCACCATGCATTATCAAAATATTTTCTGCCGATCGAAAAAAACACTAAACAATGGTTGTCAACTGATACTGCACTGCCTTTACTCAACCATGACAACTTATATGGCTTGGGATGCCTATCTGTCTTCAACTGCAATTTTCGAACAGCTTCTTCAGACACCACATTTTTGCAGCTTCCACTATCAATGATTAGTTTACAAACCTTATCTGCTACCTTGCAGGTTGTGTGAAATATGTTGGTTCTTAACCAATCTTCTCCTGAGTCGCCTTTCGGAGTCAGACTCTTTCGCACAACTAGAGTCTCATGACTGTCCATATATAGTACGCCTTCTTCTACATCATTGTCATATACAGGTTCTCCAACTTCCTCAACCTCATCTATAATTTATTCATCAATAAAGAGATTTTTACCTGTCCGACTATCTGGTTTTCTGCAATCAGTTGATCGATGTCCCTGCTCACCACACCTGAAGCATCTAATACCCTAACCAGGATTGACTCAAGGTGGTTACTGAGTAGGACGAGGTGCTTGAGGGCGAATTGGTTGACCTCCTTCGCTTCTGGTCACCAGTCTCCTATTCTGCTGCTTCTCTACAGCAAGTGCGCGCTGATATGCTTCACAAACAGTCCACAGCGAGTGAATGTTGAAGACATCATGTATGGACCGTCGCAACCCTCCCAAGTATCTCACTACCATCTGTTCTTCCGTTTCAAATAGATCATTCCGAGCCACCAACTGATAGAACTCCTCTGTGTAGTCATCAACCGATCTTGTGCCTTGCCTCAAAGAATGAAGCCGCTGAAACAAAGCTTGAGTATAGCCGAAAGGAAGAAAGTGACCTTTCATCTTCTTCTTCTTTATTTTCTCCCAATCTATGATTTTGATCTTACCTTGCCTACTGCGAGAGCGTCTCAACTGCTCCTACCACGCAGATGCTCTCCCCTTAAGTTTGATGGCAACTAACCTTACATTGATGTGATCTGGAATCTTCTTATACTCAAAGATACTTTCCACTTCATTCAGCCAATCAACAAAACCTTCAGCCTGTAACGTACCAGAAAACTCTGGTAGATCCACCCGAAAGTCGAAATCTACATGACGATCTTCCCGACCACGACATTCCCAGACTCGAGCAGGGTTGTGATACGGGTTTTCGTAACTGGTATCAGACTCGTGACCCTCCAGTTCGCGGTCACCGAGATCCTGCGCCGTCAGACGCTGAGTTAACTCTGCAATTTACCTCTGTAAGTCTTCAATCGTCACTTCTTGGATGTTACGATAACGGGGTGTGACTTCCTCATTCGGAACTTGCCCTCCACGACCACGACCACGACCATCAACCATGATTGACTGATGAAATCTAGTCCCAAGAAGATACTGATGCTCTGATACCAACTGACGCCGGGCAGAATAGCGATTATTCTGTAAGCTGGGATCAATAGACAAAAATAGGGAATAAAGCCAGAGAAAAACCAATGAATTGATAAGAAATCTTTATTATTCAACAACTGACGACAAATAACCCACAAGCCTAGTTATATAGCCGGATATGCGAAATTAGTGAAAATTTACCAAAAATGGTAAATTCTAATTTTACTACCAAAATAAAATACTTAATAAAAGAAACAATATCACCAAAATCCGGCTCAAATCGAGCTCTTATTCTATGTCAAAAAGGTAATTGAAATATTATCATAAACGGTAAAAAATAACTTAAATTGATGATTCGAAAATGAAAACAGCTGAATTCGGCTTCGAAATCGATGCTCACCAAGCAAAGCTCGGTGACCACATCGTGCGCACTGAAAAGACCTTTTCGGATTGGGGTCATGGGCGTGATTCTGACAATCGTAGCAAAAGTTATGGTCAAAATACAGAAACATGCCCGTAGATGGCCCCAATTAGGAAATACTGCCAATTATTTGCCGATCTTGCGCTGATGTGCCAACTCATGGTATCTCAGCACTATTAATGTACTATCATACAGCTCAGCCTCGTTTGACTGGGATCCTCCTGCATCAAAGGATGAGCTCTTCGTGTTAACCATACATTTTGAGGCTCATGCCAACTCGACTACCCGTTTTAGAGATAAATATATTTGTTTGTGCTAAGACACATTTAAAGAAGACAAAATTTGTTAACAAAAGGACAGCCAAAGGTAGTTCTTGACAAAATTTATTGATTGTTTCTGTTGTTTATTGTTCTATAATCATGACATAACATCATAAAAAAGATTTCGGATTATTTATGAAATGAGGTTTCATTCTTTAAACCAATCAAAAGTCTTAGCAAGTCCACATTAAACGATTTTCGTAGTTAGAACTACCTACACAACACTAATGAATGTTGAAGACTTGTATTGGATGATTTTCATCATTAGGAATCAAAACCTGCATTTTTTCTAAGTTGTAATGCATGGAATTGTCAATCAATTATCTTGCACAATAGAATATGTTCGATACCTAATATTATACGTTAGATTAAGTGGCAAGAGAATGGGGCCAGCGATGGCAACTATCCCGCAACATTTCATTACATTTCCGGTTTGCCAGCTAAGTGTTAAAGTGACACTTTTATCCCACTATTTTGAGATTGCTACAATAAAACCGTGTTTTCATTTTTATTTAAAATGGATAGTAACCTTAATTTTGGAATATAAAAAGAAAATTACAAGTCATTTTTCAGACAATTGGATTCATTAGAACATCAAGAGTGGCTCGTGTTTTTTGCATTAATTCTAACCATATAAAAAATGCACTTGTTAGAAATATTTTTTTATTAAATTCAAAGAAGTATATTTTGCCATTATAACGGATGGGGATCCTTAAGATTTTATTGGTGCACGCTAATAGAAATACCCGGAACCGGCTCGTTTCATGGTACTTAAAACACAATTCGATAGCATATTATCTTTCTTCGCAGTTAAAACCTTACAAGTATCTTTAACTATGGATAATATTAAATTAATATGAAAAATATTTGCAGGTCGGTAGAAATAGGATCAAACTGACATATATACGTCAAAAAAAATAAATAAATAAATACAAAAATTTATGAGGAAATGATGCATGTACAAAAGAATTAATGTCACAACACTGAGGTGGAATCATTTCCTTGAGACCGATAAAAAAAGGAAAATAGGTTCAATCATTTATTCTGTCTTATATATATACTAGTCGAGCCACGTGCAATGCACGTGTTTTTGTTTAATTGAGTAAGTAATAGCGTGTAATGATGGTTAGAAATCCAAATTTTAATAGATTTAGTTCTCTAGTATATAGTATTCGTACAAAATTAGACAAAATGAAGATAATAACTTTATACAAATACATTATACAAAAGCTTGTTCAAAGCATGCACTATAAGGTAAAAGTATAAGGAACCCAACTGAGAAATCCTTTAAAGCTCAAATACTTTAGGTCAGAAATAACTTTTTATTGAACCAATGGTTATAATCATTGAATATGTAATAAATCTCTACACACAGAGAGAAAATGACAACAATATAATTAAATTAAAATGGTTATCTTATTATGTCATTTAACCCCTAGCAGACTCGTATACAACAAATATGAACGTGTACCTTTTATACACATTGCACTCACGTCATCATCCAAGTGTCTCCTAGAATTAAATTTGAAGTTTGTACCAATGGAAATCCATGTGCATGAAGTCATTAGAAAAAGAAAAAAAATAGGACTCGTCGACTCGAGTTTAATTAGACAGTGTATCAAAGTTTAGCCAATTACCGTTGCTCGATATAATTAAGATAAGACATCATGTGACACTTAACTTGCATTAACCAGTGAATATCACAGAACACTTACAATTACTTCCTTCTCCCTTGGTGCTAGTTCTCCCAGATGAACCTTGCAATAGTTCGTCCTTCACCCAAAACTGCGCCATCTAGAAGAAAAAATCTAGCCCTTGCACCATTTAGTAGATGTTGAAGATGCCCCTGTCGTGGAATCAAGATTAACATTTAAACAATAAATACAACATACATATATCCGCTTTAACATCATTATGTACTTGAAAATAGAGGCCCAAATCGAATAACATCAACAAATGCAACTATCAATTAACTCCCAAGAAATCAAAATTTGTTACTAATCTCCTATAGTTCCAGGCATGGAAATACTGGGAGTCCAACTTCTGAAACTTGCCTAGAAGAATAAATAGTAAATCTTGGTTTCTCTCTTTTAAGGTAAATAAATGTAGATAGATTATGGATAATTATATTAGATCCCAATAAAAACGGAGCCAAAGACCTGAAAATAACTAAACTATTTTGCAATCTAATCAACATAAATAAAGGGATTATGAAAATAAAACTCACAAAATCCACTCCAACGGTGCTAATATAGCTGTCAACATATGAATCATCCTGAAAGCATCAAAGAATAGCATCATGTCCACTATAGGAGAAGTAAAAAAATCTTAGGTTAGTCCCTATCGATTGCATGAATGTTCCTCCAATTATCAGCACCTAGAGATTTGTGATAATGATGTTTCCAAATGTCTGAAAACCATTAGAGACCGTCAACAAACCTAGCTCGCTTAAAATAATCCTTCCCGAGACAAGAGTAGTCTCGGTGAACTAGTGTGAATTCTAACGCATGCTCGACATCACTAATCCAATTCATGCGAAACTAAAGCCTAAGGTGCCGGAGGTTGAGAACATTGGATAAGGTAGAGAGAAAAAATAGGAACGATTTGTTTCCTATATTAAAATATGTTTTCCAGTGTTTTACATTATTAGATTGGAGAACATTGGGTTACTTAGTGTGTCTGTAGATTGTGCAACTGGGAGAAATCTTTTGTAAAGGGACACACGAGTTGGTTGAAATATAATTAAACAAAAAACTAAATATGAAACCCCTAATTTCGTAAATCTTTTGGTTTTGTAGCCAATATCAGTGTAAACTATCCTTCAGTTTTCTAGGAAGATATTATATTTTGGGCCCTTTCCAATTGAGACTAACACGGTTAAACATAGCAAACAAGCTTTCTACACATCCAAATATCGGTATGCAATTGTCCTGCAAGTTTAGCAGATCTTTTTACATTTCTCTTAGCTTAAATATGATGCTTCAGAATGGAAAAATTCCTTATTTTTTAAAAAAAAAAAAAATCAGATGTGAAAGATACAAGTGTATAGTTTTTCTAAACATTTGATTTAGATCTAACACAACTGGACATATGCACAAGAGTAAATATGCAAAAACAAATTATTGTGTGTCATGCTTAGTAGGCATTCCTCGATAAATAGTGTTATTTGGATTAACTTTTTATTTATCTTTTTTTTTTTTTTTTTTTTTTTTTTTTTTTTTTCAAAAAATTTAACTCATGAATAGGTTCTCCACCCAACCAGCATATTGTTGTTTTACCAATTTAACTACACTGAACAACTAAGGTTATTTGCATTATTCGGAGAAGCTTATCAGTATGAGAGGGCATGCTCTGGTATTTGGCCAAAACTTAATCATGGATAGTATGTCCCGGGGGGGGGGATTTTTTTTTTTGTATTGCGTGTAAAAAACTGCTCTTTTGGAGAGATATCTGAGTCGTTGATAGCCCCGGCCTTGAAAACCGGTATAGTTTTTAACAAATAACTATCGATAGATTTAATAGGAAGGTACACGAGCAACAAGCACACGAGTTAATTACATAACTGCAAAACCTTTTAATCAAGTTATTAAAGCTGTCAAGGAACTATCACAATACATATAAGGAAAGTAAAATATGAAACCGGTGGTGCAGCTTGTGAAAGATTTTATTTGTCGTCTATGTGTCAACAATTTGTGAGAATGATTGGCATTCAGTAAATCATGACTAAAGAGAGGATCAAAAACTAGTTATGAACCACTTGATAAGATAGTCATCTTGCATGTTCATAATGCAAAATTTGAATGGTTAAAGTTGTGACTTAGAGTATCAGCGGCATTACTTAGCTAGGAGGTATGGACCAAAAAAAGATCCGACAAATTTGATACCCGCGGGCCCCACACCTAACGGGATGATGATGCGGGAGGATCCGAGTCAGACGACGCCGAGCTGTCTGATAGTACAATAATGGCGCTGAAATACACATGACTTGGCAGGGCATATCAGCTCAAGATTGGCAAATAATTGGCGATATTTCCTAACTAGGGCCATCTACGGGCATGTTTCGGTATTTCCTAATTTTGCTACGGTTGTCAGAACCACGCCCATGACCCCAATACGAAAAGGTCTTTTCGACACGTACGACGTGGTCATTGTCGCAGATAGTGAGCATACGATTTCGAAAGCCAAATTCAACGTTTCATGTCCGAAGCATCTAATTTAAAGTTATTATTTATCGTTTATGGTAATATTTCAATTACCTTTTTAAAAATAGAATAAGAGCTCAATTTGAGCCGGATTTTGGTGATATTGTTTCTTTTATATTAAGTCTTTTTATTTTGGTAGAAAAATTAGAATTTAACAAAAAAAATTTTTGTAAATTTTCAATAGTAAGATTCGCGCATATTCGGCTATTAACCCGACTTGTGGGTTAATTTTCATTCAAGTTGTTGAATATAAAAACTTCTTACGTTCTTTTGGTTTTTCTCTTGTTTTATTCCTTGTTATGTCTATTGATCCCCGCTTGCAAAATAATCGTTATTTTAAATGAAAATTTTCATTAGTTCTAATAGAAAATGACAACTAAAATTATTTGTCTCAATTTAATAAATGGGAACAATAAAATAAATTATAAAAAATGAAAAAAAATTAAACGAGGTAGTAAATGGGGGAAGGGTCTCGCCCCGTCCCACCTTAAACGGGTAACGGGGATGGGAATTGCTTGGCTTGGCGAGCAGGGCGGGGGAGGTTGCCCCAACCCCGTCCTACCCTGTTGCCATCCTTACAATAAGCTACTTTTTGCAACAATTATGAAATTTGTAATACAAAATTTTAATTTCAATTTGTACTTATTGGTGAAGGGGAAGGTGAATCTGCTGCTAATGAAAATTGTGCTAATGCTCAACAAGTTGAGAGTCCACACTTGATTTTTACTTGGATCATTGTTGGTGTTATATTGATCGTCACATTTGCATGTCATAAAACCACCACGGTAGACATTGTAATTTTCTTTGGTACGCTATTCCAGTCTACTATAACATGTATTTTTATTGTGTCGTTTGTGGTAAGGATTCTGCTTAGGGCCCAAGTGAAAAGCCGATTTATCTTCCTCATTCTGTTATTTATTTTCCATGGATGGTTGGTTCATATAATTTCGGATGAGGAAATCTCGTACATCGTATCTTTTGATGTGGGAACACTTTTGGTGTTGGTTGTCATACGGTTATGATCAAAAGCTAACGAGCACCACTTCTCGAGTACAATTGTTCTTCAGCTTTTAAGGTTTGGTATTGAAACTTTTCATTGCAATTTGATCCCAAGACTGCGGTTACGACCATCCAACCCATTTTCGCTTTATAATGTTTAGCATGTTTGAAAACTTTGCAAGCAAAATCGCAGTCCGAATTGCAATGCAAAGTTTCAATGCCAATACTTAAAAGTTGAAGAACAATTGTACTCGAGATGTGGTGCTCGTCATTTTTTGACCATAACCGTATGACAACGAACACCAAAAGTGTTCCCACATCAAAATATACATCGTACAAAATTTCCTCATTGGAAATTATATGAACCAACCATAAAAATTAATACCAAAATGAGGAAGAAAATTCGACTTTTCACTCGTGCCCTAAGTAGAATCCTTACCACAAACGACATAATAAAAATGCATGTTATAACATACCCGAATAGCGTACCAAAGAAAATTACGATGTCTACCATGGTAGTTTTATGACATGCAAATGTGACCAAAGTAGGGCATGCAAGGATCAATATGACATCAACAATGATCCAAATAATGATCAAGTGTGGACGCGCAACTTGTTTAACATTAGCACAATTCTCACCAGCAGGAGGTTCTCATTCCCCTTCACCAACAAGTACAAATTAAAATTTTGCATTACAAATTTCGGGTGTATTTAAGCCACATTATTTTCGAGAAATATATTCCTGAATAGTATATTGATGGAAAAAGTGTAGTTGAAAAAGAAGGAAAAGTTATTGATGTGATGGGAAATATTATTTTATTGAAAAATGTGTAGTTGAAAATGAGCAGAAGAATGAAAATAAAAATTTTAATGCGTACCAAATAGGGGCTTCATAATTTAAAGTTTGTTGACTTTGCTAGCCAGCCTAAATTAAGGCAAGCTCGAAGGGGCAACCTTTTTTTTATAGTATCAAAAAGCTACTTTTTGCAACAATTATGAAATTTTTAATGCAAAATTTTAATTTTAATTTTTACTTGTTGGTAAAGGGAAAGGTGAACTTGTTGTAAGTGAACACAGCGCTAATGCTTATCAAGTTGAGCATCCATATTTGATTTTTATTATTGTCTGTATTATGTTGATCATTGCATTCTCTACTTTGGTCACATTAGGATGTCATAAATCCGCCATGGTAAACATCGCAATTTTCTACGGTATGCTATTCGGGTCTGTTATGGCATGCATTTTTATTATATCATTTGTGGTAAGGACTCTACTTAGTGCCCGAGTGAAAAAGCCGATTTATCTTCTTCATTCTATTATTAATTTTTTTATGGATGATTGATCCATATAATTCTTGATGAGGAAATCTTGTACAATGTATCTTTTGATGTGGGAACACCTTTGTGTTGTTTGACATACAATTATGATCAAAAGATGATGAGCACCACATCTCGAGTATAATGGTTCTTCATCTTTTAAGTATTGCAATTCGATCCAAAAGACTGTGGTTGCGATCATCCAATCCACTTCGCTTTATAATGTTTAGCTTGTTTAGGTTCTTTGAAAACTTTGCAAGCAAAATTGTAATGCAAAGTTTCAATGCCAACACTTCAAAGTTGAAGAACAATTGTACTCGAGATATGGTGCTCGTCATCTTTTGACCAAAATCGTATGGCATCTAACACCAAAAGTGTTCCCACATTAAAATATACATCGTACAAGATTTCCTTATCCAAAATTAGGCGGATCGACCATCCTTGGAAAATAAATAACAGAATGAGGAAAACAAATCCAATTTTCACTCAGGACCTAAGCATAATTCTTATCACAAATGGCACAATAAAAATGCATACTATAACAGACACGAATAGCGTACCGCAGAAAATTGCAATTTCTACCATGACGGCTTTATGAAACGCTAATGTAACCAAAGTAGAGAATGTGGCGATCAATGTATTACAGACAATGATCCAAATAAAAATCAAGTGTGGATGCTCAACTTGATGAGCATTATCACCATTTTCACCAGCACGAGGTTCACTTTTCCCTTTACCAACAAGTAAAAATTGAAATTAAAAATTTGCATTACAAATTTCATAATTTAAAGCTTGTTGACTTTGCTAGCTGGCCTTAATTAGGGTGAGCTCGAAAGGGAAACCTTTTTTTATATATTATCAATAAGCTAGTTTTTGCAACAATTATGAAATTTATGATGCAAATTTTTAATTACAATTTGTACTTGCTGGTGAAGGGAAACATGGTGCTAATGCTCATCAAGTTAACCATCCAGACTTGATTTTTATTTGGACCATTGTCTGTATTATGTTGATCGTTGCATTCTCTACTTTGGTCACATTAGGATGTCATAAAGTGTCATGGTAAACATCGCAATTTTCTGCGGTATGCTATTCGGGTCTGTTATGGCATGCATTTTTATTGTATCATTTGTGGTAAGGACTCTACTTAGGGCCCGAGTGAAAAGTCAATTTGTCTTCCTCATTCTGTTATTACTTTTTTTATGGATGGTTGATCCATATAATTCTGGATGAGGAAATCTTGTATGATGTATCTTTTGATGTGGGAACACTTATGTTGTTGGTTGTCATACGATTATGATCAAAAGGTGATGAGCACCACATCTCGAGTACAATTGTTCTTCAGCTTTTTTAAGTGATGCAATTCGATCCAAAGATTGTGGTTGCGATCATCCAATCCGCTTCGCTTTATAATGTTTAGCGTGTTTAGGTTCTTTGAAATCTTTGCAAGCAAAATTGCAATCCAATGCAAAGTTTTAGTGCCAACACTTAAAAGCTGAAGAACAATTGTAATCGAGATATAGTGCTCCTCATCTTTTCACCATAACCGTATGGTATCTAGCACCAAAAGTGTTCCCACATTAAAATATACATAGAACAAGATTTTATCATCCAAAATTATACGAATCGACCATCTGTGGAATATAAATAATAGAATAAGAAAAAAAAATTGACTTTTCAATCTGGACCTAAGCAGAATCCTTATCACAAATGACACAATAAAAATGATTGCTATAGCATACCGGAATAGCGTACCGCAAAAATATGCGATGTCTATCATGACAGGTTTATGACATGCTAATGCGACCAAAGTAGAGAATACGCGATCAATATATTACAGACAATGATCCAAATAAAAATCAAGTTTGATGAGCATTATCACCATTTTCATCAGCAGCAGGTTTACATTTTCTTTCACTAACAAGTACAAATTGAAATTACAAATTTGCATTACAAATTTCATAATTTAAAGCTTGTTGACTTTGCTAGTCAGCCTTAATTAGGGTGAGCTCGAAGGGGTAACCTTTTTATAGTATTAATAAGCTAGTTTTTGCAACAATTATGAAATTTTTAATGCAGATTTTTAATTTTAATTTGTACTTGTTCATGAAGGTGAAGGTGAACCTCCTATTAGTGAACATGGTGTTAATGCTCATCAAGTTGAGCATCCACACTTGATTTTTATTTGGATCATTGTCTATATAATGTTGATCGTCGCATTCCCTACTTTGGTCATATTAGCATGTCATAAAGTCGCCATGGTAGACATCACGATTTTCTGCAGTATGTTATTCGGGTCTGTTATGGCGTGTATTTTTATTGTGCCGTTTGTGGTAAGGACTCTGCTTAGGGCCCAAGTGAAAAGTCGATTTATCGACTATAACTAAGGTCATACGAGATTAACCTATGACGGTTACTTAATAATGACTGCTTCTTTGTTGCCTGGTTTAAATAAGGAAGATCGGCAAGAGCCTATTTACATTTCAGCTTTATTTTAGTCAGCAAATTATAGATAGTTTCGTGCTAAAACTACAAAGGGCAACAATTTTGTTTACATTAATTTGGTCATTTTTCATCTCATTTCCACGTCTATTTGAATTAGCTTTCTATTGCTTGTCGTAGTATTTTTCTTTTTATCAAATAGGAATAGAGCTATTCTTCTGCAGTTGACATGCTTTATAGTCTGGAAAATTAAAATAAATACATCTATTCATTTGATATCTTTATTGGCTTCTGCATTTCAGGTTTGCCTACATATGTTCACATTGGAATTCATTCAAATTATCTTCGACGTATGTTTTTCGAAAATGTTCTTTTTACCCTTAATTTTTCAAAATTTTCAATTACTTGTACAGGTTTACTTCAGCCACCCCTTTTTACTATTCGACCACTTTTTGAAGGGTAGGAAGGACAATTCACATATAAGGGTAGTCATGGCTGTAGTAATATTTATGGAACCGTACCATTTAACTTAAATATTTACAAGGAACAATGATTTCTATCGAAATCTGAAAAGAAAAAAGCAGCCCCATATATGGGTTAAGATTGTGATCAATATCATAGAAAAAATTGCATTTCAAGAAATATTCCCCGCAGCAAAAACTCATCTGACATAATGATTAGGAAAAATGTTATGGAGTAATCAAACTGTTTATTATTGTCAATTTCCATTATATTTAGCATCTGTTTGATGTGGATTAAAATTCAAGTTAAAATCAAAAATTAATTTTAAATCACATTTTATAGGATACACAATTTTTCAACCACATATTATATCACGACTTTTAATACACTTAGAAGTTAAAACTTCACTTCTAAATTTGGATCATTTTCCGTGAATTACTTACAATTTGATGATATTTTTGTAAAGAAAGGGTGGAAAAAATAACATAGTTAAAAGACTTGAATCAATTTTCAATCTAACTAAAATGAATTGCATATGATATCCAAAAATTACCCCTCGGAGTTAAGAAATTCCCAAATTCTATTTTCCAAGTTTTGGTGTGTTTGATAGCCTCCAATTTCCATGGAATTCCTTTTCCTCTCTTTCCACTCACGCGCCACTTTTTCCACTTAGAAAATGTTTTTTTGTTGTTTTGGTTCTTTTTTTTTTATTGCAATTAGAAACAATTCTAGACACAATGGTAAAAAAATTTATACTTTTATTGATAATTTCCATACAAAACAAAGTCAAACGAATGGTATTCGGTATGATAATTTTTTTTTCGTTTTGGCAATTGGAACAAATTTTAGACTCAATGGTAAAAAAATCATCACTTTAATGGACAATTTCTATAAAAAAAAAAATAAAGTCAAACGGACACCAAACTTTCAACATTTTCTAGGTGAAAAATTATATCAATTAAACACAATTAAGTACAATTTCCAGTTATTAAGTACAATTTCCAGTAAAATAATTTCTAGACAATTTAATTCCCTATAATTCATTTTCTTTCCACCTATTTTTTACCTTTGCAATCAAACACACCCTAAGAGTGTTGTTTACGAAGTATAGAAAGTTCGAATACCCGCGACAATCGAAAAACAACATTATGTTGGAAGGCAAATATTATGGGGAGACAAATTCATGGTGCAGTTTATCACCCTCATGAGTCCCGTCCGCATGTCGGATCTACAGAGAAGAGAATTGCTTCCTGAATGTCCAATTCAAGTGGGTATAAATTGTGAGCTTGACGAGGATGACGTGTGTAGCCTGCTCAAATTCTATGTTTGTTTTGATGTTTCATTGTTTCATCTACTGGTTAGAAGCTTGTAGAGAATAAGTGAACATGGTAAAATGATGTTATGATAAACTTTTGTAGTCCTACCTGTTGACCCCAAGAAATGAACTCAACAGAATCCCATCACGTCCCCTCCATGTGGACATCACCTGCACACGTAGCACGCCGTTAGGAGGCAAAGGCCGTCAATCAAGAAAAAGGTCCGACGACAATTTGCACTCTGAAGGTCAAGTCAACGACCGAATAAAAGATATAAAGAGAGTGCAAGAAACGGGAGAGAGGGGATTTGGTTAGGTTTTTCGAACGTACCTTATTATGAATGAAACTTACATATTTATAGAGAAATGTTGATGTAGATGGGCCAAGTGATTAATAGATCAAGCTTAGGCCCATAAGACTTCATTTATTAGGAGCCTCAGTAGGCACCTCAGCTAGTCATTATGGAGCCTCTGTTAAGCACTAGTTAGGCACCTCGGCTAGGCACTTGAGGAACCTCGGTTAAGCACTTTGGCTAGCTTTTGTGGAGCTTCGGTTAGGTATTTCAGCTAGCCTTTGTGGATCTTCGGCTAGGCACTTCAGCTAGCATTTGGGAAGCCTCGGTTAGGCACTTCAGCCAGTTAGGCTCGGAATGACGAGGTCTTATAAACTAGTCTCGGAATGACGAGGTCTTATAGTTAGGCTCGACGATAATGCTATCGGAGTCTTATAAATTAGCCTCGGAATGACGATGTCTTACAGTTAGACTCGACGACAGTGAAAGGCGAGGAATAAATATCTTGCGATTTGCCTCTTCCTTTTTCAAGGAATTATGACTTCATGATATACCGCCTCTTAAAGTAAGAAATCAAAGAGATTGGGTTCACCTCTGATAGTACGAGGTCTTACAAGCTGGCCTTGAACGTGCAAGGTCTTAGAGCTTGCCTCAATTAATAAGAAGGGTAATCATAAAAAGGGGCTTTAAATAAGAGAAATTTGAGCTAGGCACTTCTGCCAAATACATGGTGCGTGTCACCGGCCATTTAAAATATATATGGGCAATACTAGATAACAATTCATTTCCAGCAATTAAATTAAGCTTTATCATCGTTCCCTTTCAAAATTCCAGGCACAGGTTTCTTTTCCATTACAGATTCATGCCATAAAAAAAATTGTTTGGCATATCATAAACAAGTCCAACATATCTTCACAAAAACCTAATTGCATCTTTGGATGAATTTGAATATGCTTATCCCAAAAAGTCATAATCAAAATTTTTGAATGTAAGTAGATTTTTCGGAATAAAATTGTTTCCAAAGACTACCAGTGTCATATAAGAAATCCATACTCCGAAATCCTACCATGGCATTAAATCTGCAAACTATAGGTATCCACATAGAAAACACCAATTCATATGCACTTGACGTCAAACCAAGAATGAAAGTCCTTAGGAGGTTGGAGTGTATTAAAATAAACATTGCCAGTAGAAATTATCCTTGGAGTGGATTCCTCGCTTTGACATGAATGGTAGGAATTAATGATAGAGAAAATAGGAGTAGCAAGCCCAACTAAAGTCAAGTGGTAATTAATCAAACCATAGAAAATAAATGTAGAAGTGGGAATAATGTCAAGCAGGCTTAAAAATAAAATTCAATTGCAATCATAATAAAACAAATATTGGGTCCAGTCCATTGAAATCCATCAACTTATTAGTTCAACCTCTAAGCCTAGATGGTCCAACAACCTTTGACCCACTTGGAAGACACGGGCCTTGTAAAACTAAATCTCTAAGCCCAATTTCACATTATTTTGAAGCCCAACCAAGAGTAATCTCCACTAGATGTCAATTGACTACTTTTATAGTAGTAAAGAAAGTGACCATCACGTGAAGCCAGCAAAGTATAACCTGCAAAAGCCTACTCCATTTTCTAGCATTAGGTCCACAGAAAGGTTGAAAAGACTTGCCTATTTTGGAGAAAAAGGTACGCCACAGCCAAAGTGTAATCTCTATCAACATGAATGTTGACACAATAGAACGAAGCAAGAGTGAAGACCACGTACTGCCGGCTTCCTCAACTGCAAGGTCGGAGGTTGCAACATTTTACCAGACAAGCTGCTTAAATATCTATGGCTCAAATCATTTTTCATAGCAACACCAACTGAAGACTTGTCAAGATTCAAGAAAGTCCACCAAAGAAATCCCATTTGTAGATGGTGAAGTTGTTGCCGAATGCTATGGTGGGCTGCAAGCTCTTCATAGTTTTTGCCAAGATTGGAGCCGACCTCGACGGGAATACTTAGATGCCAAAAAACCCAATATGTTTATCCTTGTGCACAAAGGCCTTGTAGTAGAGACTTCATCTCTCTTTTTATTTGTTGGTAGGCAAAATAGTTACAAAATGTAATGGCCGGCAGAAGTGGAATAAGGTGGAAGGCATTTTCTTAAAATTTAATACTTGCCAAAATTTAGAGAGAGATGATGGATGCCCCTTTCAGTGAGTTTATGCTTGAAAATGCTATCAAATATTTTCAGTTTGATAAACACAAATGGCTGCCTTCTTTCCTTGCATTTTTTGTGGTTGGATTCTTCAATTTGATGTCGGATTTGCTCAAAAGAATGGTTGAATATTACCGAACACGAGGAGCTAAACAGAGCCTCTTTCTTTGACAAACCCTGGGCCATTTTTTATTGGTTGCTATTCTTGCTTTCTTTGGTAGAGAAATTGTCCGGAAAAACTCATATTTTCTGGTGACTTTTTGGTACATGGTTGAACATGGTTAACGTACCGTTTCCACACACAGAGCCAATATGTTAACCCCAAAAAATGAACTCAACAGAATCCCACCACATCCCCTCCACATGGACATCACCTGCACACGTAGCACACCGTTAGGAGACAAAGACCGCCGATCAAGAAAAAGGTTCGGCGACCGTTTGCACTCCGACGGTCAAGTCAACGGCCGGACAAAAGATATAAAGAAAGTGCAAGAGGCGGGAGATGGAGGATTTTGTTAGGTTTTTCGAACGTACCTTATTATGAATGAAACATATATATTTATAGAGAAATATTGATGTAGATGGGCCAAGTGATTGATGGATCAAGCTTAGGCCCATAAAACTTCATTTATTAGGAGCCTCAGTATGCACCTTAGCTAGCCATTATGGAGCCTCTGTTAGGCACTCGTTAGGCACCTCAGCTAGGCACTTGAGGAGCCTCGGTTAGGCACTTCAGCTAGCCTTTGTGGAGCCTCAGCTACGCACTTCAGCTAGCATGGGGAGCCTCGATTAGGCACTTCAGCTAGCATTTGAGGAGCTTCGGCTAGGCATTTCAGCTAGCCATTTGAGGAGCCTCGGTTGCACCTCTTTAAGCACCTTGGATAGGCACTTGAGGAGCCTCTGTAGGCACCTCGTCTAGGCACTTGAAGAGCCTCGACTAGGTACTTCAGCTAGCCATTTGAGGAGCTTCGGCTAGGCACTTCAGCTAGCCATTTGAGGAGCCTCGGTTGCACCTCTTTAGGCAACTCAGATAGGCACTTGAGGAGCCTCTGTAGGCACCTCGGCTAGGCACTTGAGGAGCCTCGACTAGGCACTTCAGCCAGCCATTATGAAACCTCTTTTAGGCACTCGTTAGGCACCTCGGCTAGGTACTTGAGGAGCCTCGACTTTGTTTGATTTCTTCATATTTTGACATCATATGTTCTTTATTTGACTTGTTGTTTACATGACTTGCTACATGGCGCCTCTTTCTAGAGACTAAAAAATGAGGCGTAACACTGCCTCAAAAGCGTTAATTGTTTACGTCGTATTTTCTGTCATTTGGTGAATGACATGATTTTGTTGCTGGATATACTGGTTAGTAGTTAAAGTGTATATGGCTTGGCAGTTGGCACACTATTTGAAAGTTGGAACTGATTGATAAATATTAATTTTGGATGTAGAACTTGATAAATCAAACTCAGAAGATAGACCATTTCCAAGATTATAACATACAAATCCCTTTTCGCATCTCTTCTGATGCACCATGTTTTCTTGATCAACTGATGAGTTTTTATGCGGATAGAATCTTAGAGTATTTAATGATTCTCATTGATTTTTATCTTCAGAAGAGAAATTGTGTGCAATTATTTCCTATTTAATATGTGCATCTGGTGGAAATGTTGATTTATTTTCTGCATGGATAATTACTGAGATATTAATTGCTTCATTCTTGGGTGAACTTTCTGGTTGAGTGCGCATCCCCCCCCCCCCCCCACCTCTTTCTTCTCATATTATCTTGTTTTCCGTTATCCACTTTTCTTCCTACTATTTTGTTCATGTTTTTAAATGGACTATAGCTTGTCTCTCTTTTTGTTTCAGGTTGGAGACATTAAAAATGCAACAGAAGATGCAGGATTTAATGAAGAGATCTTACCTGAACCAAATTCATCTAGTAATAAGCCACATGGAACCCAAGCACGACAGTTTACAATGGGAGGAATGATGTGTGCAGCTTGTGTCAGTTCTGTGGAAAGGGTTCTAAGAAAGCTTCCGGGTGTGAAAAGGGCCATGGTTCGTTTGGCTACTTCATTAGTGGAAGTTGAATATGATACATCTGTTATCATTAAGGATGAAATAATAAATGCAATTGAAGATGCTGGTTTTGAAGCTTCATTTGTGCAAAGTAGTTAGCAGGACAAAATTATTTTAGGGGTTATCTGGATATTTATATATATAAATATATATGAGGTTTGTATCATCATATGCATGTGATTTGCTTGTTGAGCTTATTCCATGTTATCCCTCTCCATTTTCAGATTATGAAGATAAAATGATTTGAGACGACAATTTGGGTTGACACGAACTCAATACTAATGTATTTTAATATTGAATACGTTTTGAAATCAATGTGAACATTTAAATTAATTGTCTTATACTCTTATATTAAGCACAATTTATTTTCATAAATGAAATCATAGATATTTATTATGTCAAAGAAAAATCTAATTGTCTTTTTGCATTTATGATTTTAAGAAGAAATTAAATGATAATACTTTCAAGTTTAGGTATCTAGATCTAGGAGTGTTAGACAAATGTTGTTGATAAATGTAGTTTATACACTTATTTGTGGCTCTAAATCAAGATATTTTATTATTTTTTGGATTAAATTTTACCTAATTTATGTTATATTGTATTTTGTAAGTAAAATTTTATGTTTAATAAGGAATTGGAGAAAAGAATACAAAAGTGGTGAAAATGGCAGAATCAAAAGATGTGTATATATATATATATATATACACATACAGGGACGTAGCCAGATTTTTAATCTTGGGGGGACGAAAATACGGGAGATGGAGGGGGGGGCCCCCTCCCGGGGGTTCAGAATTTTTTTTTAATTAAGAGAATTGAAAACGACGATTTTGAGTACCAAAATAATACTGAAATTCAATGTTCGATTCAATCACTACTGACTATTCTACTACTTAATTCTTAAATTCAAATATTCAATAACTAACACAATTACACAAACTAACAGCAACTACTCTATTTAATTCTTAAATTCAAATGTTCAAGAACAAGTAAACATGCATTATGCATAAACTAGGTTGGGAATTGAGTTTTAATTAGTTGGGTTTGGGAATTGGGAACTTAGGTTTTGGATTGGATTTGAGCTATTGATTTATTTAAGTAACTATTGGATCTTTTGTTTAGATTTAAGATTTTTGTATGGTTGAATTTTAAAATGTAAGTTATTTACTCAATATTTATTAATGGAAAAAAATAAAAAATTTCAAAATTTTGGGGCGAGTCAAAATCTTAGGGGGACGAAACTGAAAAATACATTACAAATTAACTAAAAATAATGTACCGCAGACAATGTTGGGGGGTCGCCCCCTAGCTCCATCTTTGTATATATATTAACTTACGTACACACATGCAAACAAGTAAAGAGACAAGAAAGTGTTGTTTTTTGTGGAAGTCAAATATTGCGGCTCTAGGAGAGAGAACATATATATACACACATAGAAAAGAGAGAGAATAGAGAAAACGAACATACACACAGAGGCAGAAAAGGCGGTAGAAAAAATGACCAAAAAGGGTTGATGTGGAAGATAAACATATACGCACACGGACAAGAAAAGGGACTGCAAACACCACATTTCTTCGATTTTTTGTGATATCTTTCCACTTTTTCGTGTTTTTACTTTTCCAGTATGAATAACTAATTTCTATATTAAGGAAAACAAGTTAATCAACTTGCGATCCTTTTTTTTATTCAAGATTTTTGTAATTTATTTATTTATGTGTTGGTTTAATTATGAGTTTAATGCATTAAATGACCTGATCAATAATTTGATGATTAAGTGAGTTTCTTACAAATCGAGAGGTGAATTTGAGATTTAGACTATATAATAAAATCCGGTAAATTAGTATAACGTGTAGAGATACCTATATTAATTATTGCGGTCATAATTTGAATCCTTAGATCTAGTATTTTGTTCAACTAAAATTGATTCGCATAAAGATGTGGAGTTGAATTTGTTAAATAAACTCAATGGGAACTCGATAGGGATAAATTGAATACAATAGAAGAATTCAATCAAACACTACATTAGGTTATGAATCCTGAATTAAAAATAAAGGTGATCAATAGATGAAATTGTTTTGCCCTAACACACATCACATATTTGAATTTTCAATTATCTGTTGTTTACAATCTATTTTATATTTTTAATTAGTTAAAAGTAGTTAGGCAAAATAATCACTATCATCATAAATATTTACTTGCTGTTGTCAAATAGGAGTTAGAATACATTAAAACCTAATGTATAATTCGCGTGTGAACGATAATTCGGACTCAAATGTCCACTATATCACTTGTTACGATATCGTGCACTTGCGATATAAAAAACGCAACAAGTTTTTGACGTCGTTGCTGGGGACTATTTACTTTTAGTCCTAATTTATTTTAATTTTAATTGTTATTTGATTTGATTTGATTTTACTTTCTTTTATTAAAAAAAGGTATTCATTGTATGCTCCAAAGTGATGATCTTGAACTGTTTGACTTGAAAATAGAACGTACTTTTAGACGAAGATGTAAGGAACAAAAACAAAAAACAACATCAAATGACCGATGATCAAAATATTCATATTCCTATTCAACCAATTAGACAAGTGGCCGCAAGAGTAGCGGCGCTACCGGATCAGAAGCAGGAGCAAAGGGAAATAAAAAAATGAGACTTGCCAGTTTCAACGTTCTTAAAGCTAATTACCGTGCATGCACGCTCCAATATTGTGTATCCAGATTTCGGGGTAAATAATTTTCAGATAAGGGCAGAATGGATCAATTTGATGAGCAATAGTCTTTAATTCTACGAGTTGCCTCATGAAAATCCAAATACACACATCTCCAGATTTCTCCAAAATTATCAGAATTTCTATGCTTCGGGGGTCAATGAAGATGTTATTAAATTGCAGTTATTCACATATACACTTGGAGATGCTGCATTGGAGTTAGACGCCGAACCTCATGGAAGCATTACTACATGGGAAAAACTGACCAAACAATTCTGTAATAAATTCTTCCCACCTGCGAAAGTAGCTAAAATCAAATTGAAAATTCAAACTTTCCAACAGCATGATGGAGAAAGCTATCACGAGGCATGGAACAGATTTAAAGAGTTGATGCGAAAGTGTCCAAATCATGGGATCCCAATTGGTAATCAAGTGTAGTACTTCTACACCGAACTCTCACCATTGTCAAAATCTCAGGTAGATTCCTTTGCGGGTGAATCGATCATAGGAGAATCAATACAACAAACATTGGATCTATTTAAGCTAATTGCCACTACACACTCCATGTTTTCGTCAAAAAAAGTAGTACCACTGAGAGCACTTGGGTGTATGAGTTGGATAGCACCGCATCTACGAACACACTAATAGCAGCTTTGACCAAGAAGGTAGAGCTATTGGTGAAATCATAAACGAGAGGAGCACATGCAGTGATGAGTGGCCCATCAATTGAAAACTGTGGAGCTAATCATTCAACTGAAAGTTGTATGACTATGGGCTTTCCCAAGGAACATGTCAACTTCATTCAGAATGGCTCCCGTAATTTTAACCCTTATTCACAAACATATAACCTAGGATGGAAACATCACCTGACTTAAGATGGTATAATAATCAGCCCGGGGTGTTCCAAACAATGTCCAGCAAGAGAAAAAACCAAGTTTGGGGAAAATGTTCAACCAGTATATGCAAAAGACAGATAAGGTGTTCCAACAAATTAACACAAATTTTCAGAATCAACAGGTATCGATCAAGAAGTTGGAAACACAAATCTGTCAGATAGTTCAACAACTGGCATAATGTTTACAAGGGACATTGCCAGACAATATAATGATAAATCCAAATGAGCACGTGTAAATTAATAATGTAAAAAGGCCAGACATACGAGAGAAAGAGGCAGAAGTTGAAAAAACGCCTGGGAACGAGAAATCAGCAACAAATGAAAATAAAAATGAAGAGAAAGAAGAATCATCTACACTCAGAGCACCAAGTCCTGTCAAGGCCTATGTACCACCGATTCCTTTTCCTCAACAGTTGTAGAAGAGGAAGTTAGACAAGCAATTTGCAAAATTTGCTGAGATTTTCAAGAAACTACATATAAATATCCCGTTTGCAGATGCAATTGCACAGATGCCCAGTTATGCAAAATTTTTGAAAGAAATCTTGGCCAATAAGAGAAAGCTAGAAGAGCATGAGACTATCTACTTGAATGAGGAATGCAGTGTAATTCTCCTAAAAAAGCTACCTCTTAAATTAAAAGATCCATAGAGTTTTACTATACCGTGCACCATTGGTCCTAATTATTTCGAGCATTCTCTATGTGTTTTAGGTGTTGGTGTTAATTTGATGTCACTTTCTGTGTACAAGTCTCTTAGACTGGAGGAAGCTAAACCTCCTACAATCTCATTGTAACTTGCTGATCGTTCTATCAAAAAGCTAAAGGGAATAATCGAATATGTGCTTATCAAAGTTGATAAGTTCATTTTCCCAGCAAATTTCATTATCTTGGACATGGAAGAGGATTCAAACATTCATCTAATCCTGGGAAGATCGTTCTTGTCTACTGGGTGAGCTTTAATTGATGTTTATGATGGAAAAATGATTCTTCGAATGGACAATGAACAAGTTATTTTCAATATGTTCAAAGTAATGAAACACCCGTTAACTTCAGATACTTGCTGCCAGGTGGATGTTCTTGATGAGCTTGTGACCAATACATTTAATACAACACATCCAGAAATTGTACGTGAAGTAGACACCACACAATTTCAGGGAGCCAAATCAAAAGGAACAGAATGCACAGTAAGTTTGGTTGAACAACCAATTAGATAGAGACATTGGCAATATGAGTCTGTTGGTTCCAATCATAGACCACCAGTACCTTCAGTGGAGAATGTGCTGACTCTGGAGTTAAAACCCTTACCATCCCATCTCCGTTATGTATATTTGGGGGACTCTACAACTTTGCCAATGATCATTGTTGACATCACAGCAGAAGTGGAAGACAAGTTATTGGGGGTACTTCGGGAGCATAAGACTACAATTGGATGGACTATAGCTAATATTTGAGGAATTAGTATTGCTCTTTGTATGCATGAAATCTTGATGAAGGACGAGTATAAGCCATCTGTGGAGGGGCAGCGCATATTAAATCCAACTTTAAAGGAAGTAGTAAGAAAAGAAGTGTTGAAATTGCTCGATGCAGTAATTATCTACCCCATTTCAGACAGTTCTTGGGTGAGTTCTATACATGTGGTGCCTAAAAAGGGTGGAATTACAGTGGAGAAGAACGAAAACAATGAACTAATACCAACACGGTTAGTAACGGGATGGAGAGTATGTATAGATTATAGGAAACTGAATAATGCAACCAGAAAAGATCACTTCCCATTACCCTAAATCGATCAGATGTTACAATGGTTAGCAGGCCATTCTCATTATTGTTTCTTAGACGGATATTCAGGGTATAATCATATAGCTATTGCTCCAGAAGACCAAGAGAAAACAACCTTCACTTGTCCTTTTGGTACTTTTATCTTTCGAAGAATGCCCCTTGGTCTTTGCAACGCACCTGCAACTTTTCACTGATGTATAATGGCAATATTCTCTAACATGGTTGAGAAATACATAGAAGTATTATTGGATGACTTTTCAGTATTTGGAGACTCATTTGATAACTGCTTGAAACGTTTATTGCTAGTATTACGAAGGTGTTAGGAGAAGAATCTGGTGCTCAATTAGGAAAAAGTGCCATTTTATGGTGAAATAGGGGATAGTGTTGGGACATCAGATTTCTTCCTGGGGTATCGAGGTCGACAAAGCAAAGATACAGGTGATCAAAAAATTGCAACCACCTACCTCAGTCAAAGGGGTTCAAAACTTTTTGGGGGCATGTAGGGTGTTCGCTTGAAAATAATATACTGCAAGTGCACGAGTCGCATTCAAGTAATAAAGTGGACTTTTTGAGTCCGAGTTGTCGATCTCTCGAGGAATGTTTACTTTCGATTATACAACTTTAGTCAATTTAAATTTAACAATAAAAACAAACAAACAATAAACTTTGATTTTGGAAAATAAGGAAAATTAACTAAAAATCTACAAAATAAGAAAACATAAACAATTGGAAATTTTGGAGGAAAAACGTGGTTGGGATTCATGGTTTCACTTAACTATCACCTAATTAATTTCTCCACAAGTCAATTAATAAATTACTTATTTACTATTCAGACCCGATTTTCCAATTTTAGTTAATTACCTCTCTCGAGCGAAATTAACCATAATTGATTGGTTAACCTACTATATCTCTATGTCGATTACAACCAAACAACCGCATTCAAGAATTGTGAAAATAACTCATTGGGTCACCTAGGGCTAGTGGTATATCTTTATCCACTACACAAACATATGGTTTCTACTATTTGGTCTAAAATGTACAATCTTCTCTCGAATGACGTACATATTACTAAACACAATCATATATTGACTACATAAATGAAAATGCATGAAATACAATAGTAGAAACACGTGAAAATAAGCAACTTAAAGTCAAAGGGCAAATATAGAAATTAATCAATGCTAGGTTAAACTAATTCCACAAATTCCAATACAATCAATTAGCTCATTTTATATATATGATAGGAAAGAAAAATATGTATCAAATACATTACAAATATGAAATAAAAATTGAGAAAAATCAAAGGTATAGATAAAACCCTATTTGAAGCTTGAATTTGATTTTCTCCCAAAGTCTTGCCAAATCCTTGATGTATTCCCAGTTTTATGCTCTTGATTTGCTCTCCAAAATTACCAAACAAAAACAAAAGAAGAAGAAAGAAGAAAGAAAAAAAAAAAGAGAAAAATAACCAGCAAGAGAGACGTCCCAGCAGAAACGAAGAAATGAAAAAATCTGCCTAGAAGAAAGGTCCAATTGCTGATTTTAAAACAAAACCTAGAGGAAATTGCAACTTTGGTCCCCATATTTTCGGCAAGTGAGCAAAATGGTCCCTAAACCAAAGTGGTGCTGCAGAAAAATGGAAATCTTTGCCATTTTGCAGTTAAGTCCTCCAATATTTGCACGTTCGGTCCCTCAACTATGATGTTATACAATTTGGTCCTCGGATTTGATTTGAATTTCAATATTGCCTTCCATAAATTGCATCCCAATGTCCTCCAATTTTCGACACTTGTGCAACTTGGTCTCAAAAGTCATGTTTTTGTGCACTTTTGGTCCTCTTTTCCTTCCTTTAGCTTGTTTATCCACCAACTTAGAATTTTGGCCTACAAACACCATAATTACACAATTATGAATAGGAATCTACTCATTTTTTTTCAATAAATAGCTCGTGAAAGTGCCTAATGAGTATATAAAAACACACTTATCAAATACCCCAAACTTAAACTCTTGCTCGTCTCGAGCAAGATTATTCCTAACACAATCATGCAATACATGTAAAGAACCAACAACGTTAGATAGCCTATCAATATATTCAGGAATGTAAAATTGTGTAATCAATTCACACCTATGCTTCTGAATCATGCTACCAAAAACAATATGAGCTTGTCCAACGTTTGATTGTGTTGTGTGTGCATAGTCACATATAGTCATCATCTAAATTAGGAAACAATAATCAAGATGGAAAAAATCTCAAATTAGATCCAGCCCGACCCTTTGTGGTCAAATATTTCCTTTCCCACTCATGAATTTCACACCACAATATAGCAGTTTTTATTCTTTTCCCAAATGTAAAACTAAAGGTTGTATTCACTTCACTTTTTTTTTTCGCTCTAGTTCGGTTGGGTCTAACCGCCAATCTCAACATCTAGTCATGTGATGATTATCCACTAATGAGTGCTTCCACATTCAAGCTTATAAGCATTCAGACCCACTAGTTATCCAAACTCAAATATCGAAAACAATTGCACCAAATTAAATTTTGTTTTCCAATTAAAGCTCTTAATTGACTTCACACCATTAAGCTTTCTTTTTTACCATTATAGCGAGCTTCAGGTCGACACATCCCTGGTTGTTTAGACCAAATGGTACTAGGTTTTGAGACACCCCAACGGACTTAATAACTCGAGTAAAAAAGGCTACGAAGTGAGGCCCAATATTCAACAAGTGCACTGTCATTTTCTTTTCTCACAACATAACAATGTGGCTTAGATCCCTAGCATATGGTCATTACCTAGCTTATACTTGGCAAGACACTCCACACAATTTTTTTTAACACGCATGGAATCAACACACTTCTATATAATATCCTTCACCGGCTCAACCACCCCCAAACTTATCTTACAATATGGTAAAGTGAAAGAGAAGAGAATAAAAATTGATACAATTTTTTAAGCAACTCACAACCTAGTTTTTACCAATTCAAAAAATCTATCCATAAAAAATCTCCACATCTAGATAACAGTTAATTGTGATCATTGTGCTCAAGTTAACTTAGGATCTCACATGGACAAGTAATTTTTGAAAATTTTAGACACAAATAGCATATTTGGTCATAACTCATGAATCAACAACAATTTTAAATGTCAAATCATGCTAAGCCGGCAAGGCTATCTAATATGTCAACACAAAATCATAACAATTAAAGCACAACCACCCCCAAACTTAAATCATACATTGTCCTCAATGTGTAAAAGAACAAGATAAAATAAAAGAGAGGGTAACGAAACTTCCCCAATCGGAAATTTGGTGAAGAGGTACCAATACTCCACTTGGACTTGTGATGCTTTTACACTTGGACAAGTGACCCCATTGTACGCTAATCTACTCCCAAACTTGTGAGGAACCATAGATATACGGGACTTCAGAAATTACCTACAAAAACAATGGTAGCCATTCAAATAAAAATAAGAAAAATGCATAAAATTAAATAAAAAGATTAAAAGTTAGAAAATTGGGTTGTCTCCCAATAAGCGCTTTTTTATAGTCTTTAGCTCGATTTTGGCAATTGAATCACGGGCATCTAAAGAAAGCTTTGGATGCCTTGACCATTTTTCTTCATTTGATTTTGTTCCACTCTTCATTGGAACTCCAAAACTCAACATTGCCCCTTTCCATATAATAGGACTTGTCTATTCCATCTAATTCAAATTCAACTATGAAAACTTCCACCTCATCATTAGGTTTAATCACAAAATCAATTTCTTGACAATCAACTAAGTCGGAAGAGTATAAGTTGATGTTCTCATCATTGATTGCCACATCTTCATTTAGTTCTATTGCGATTAAATTTTTACTCATTTTAAGCTCTTCCTCAGTGGTTGAACTCTCATCGGGTTGAATGATTGATCCACAATCAAACTCCACAGGCAATGACAAGTCTTTCCTATTAACTCCTTCAGGTAGATTATACCCCCACCTTTGAAATTCATCCCAATATTTGTAATCTCCCATAAGAATGTCGTCTTCATCCAATTTGGCAATCTCAAGATAATACCTTGCAATGATGAAACATCTCTTAAAGATATTGATGAGTCTAGTGAACCTCGAAAAAGTAAAAGAACTATAAAAATAAAAGATATTAGGTTTGGATGAAATATATTCTCAACTTAATTCACTTCATCTAGTAGATGGAAATGAGTAGAATATTGTTAAAACAATACTTTTAATTCTATAAGTGGAAACTAATCCTAAGACCTAAAAGAAGCTATAGCTTCTCATGATAGTATCTTTTGAAAATATGCAATTAAAGATAAAACTGATTCAATTATGTCAAATAATATATGAAAACTTGTTGATTTACAAGTTTAAGTTAAGTATAAAAAGTAAAAGGTGTTTTAATTGCAGTATTTTGGACATATTGAAAGAGACTATCCTACGAATGATAATAGAAGAAAGGAAAAAGAGCGATGTGAGGCGAATGTTGTCAATGGGTCTAGTTTTGACCCGATTGATGTTTATTGAGAGTGAGCTTGATTATTACATGTGCATCTGATTGTAATCCTTTATATATGTGTGTGATTGCTTAATTTCATTACATGATTATATGTTACATTTCAATATGTTTGATATGTGTATTTGCATGAATTTGAGAGCAATTTGATTATTTGGTGTAAATTGTTTGCGTGAATAGTGGTTGAATACTTCTTTTGCTCTGTGAGTGGTGTTAGATGGTATGGTAGTGAGAAGAGATAGGGGTGGCCATTTTCTCCTTTATCTTTGTGAGTCTGTGTGGTTTGTGAGATTGTATGAGCCAGCCACGTGTGAATTATTTTCTTCCTCTTTGTGAGCATCTTTTGTGAGTGTAGTGAAATGACCAACTCTTTCTTATATTCTCTTTGTAAGTGCCACCTTTGCCATTCTCTTTACGTGATAAATCCTTTGTGGATCTCTTGAGCTTTGGTGTTGGATTAACCTTGTAGTGCGTTGGTCGATTTAAACTGAGTTGTAACCTTTGTGGTCGTCAAATGTGTTAATTTGCTATAGTGAATTTGAGATGCATTAGCAGTAAGTGTGCAGTATGTCTATTGGTAATGTAGAGTATAGATGTCTTAAGGGTACATTGGTGATATATATGGGGGATATGGAGATATGATATTTGAATCATGAGTGGAGATGTGATTGAATCTCCTGGTAAGACACTGATCGGGTGGAGTGTGAGAAAGACACTCCTATCACTTCTATTAGGTGGAGATCCATTATTCACTTAGGGTAAGAGAAGTGAGGTAGAAATAGATTATTATTCGATGGACTTAAGATCTATAGTGGTTTACTAGTTAGACATGTGTTAGTGATAAGTCTAGTATGTATGATAGGTGATGAGAGGAGATATATGTTTTCAAGGTGTGAACAATACATAATGGAATAAGATAAGTGTGGTAAGGTCTTTTCGTGAGGTCATTTATGTTTTTTTTTCATGTGTTGGTCGTTTGATTGATTAACTTGATCTTAGTACGTTGTGAACGTGTTTGAAAAGATCAGTATGTTATCCTATGTTATATTTTCATCACATATTTATTGCTGCTAATTAATTACCGTGATTACTTATTCCTACTTGGGTATTTTTAATTTTAGCCCTGGTGAGTACATAGAGCATGTATGGTAAGTGTTTCAAGTCTGAAACACAAGGTAAGGTATGTGACCCCAATGTTATTTGGTTACCTTGATTATGTAAGTATAAAGTTTGTATTTTGTTTGCTTGTAGGCTGATTAGATATCGAGGTGGAGATTTGTTAATGTTATAAACAAAGTCGATACCAAAATTGATCTGATACTATTTGTTGTGAAACAAATCACCGGATTGAGATGTTGAAGTTATATGACAAATAATAATGAAGTATATGATCAAACAAAGAATAATAAAGTATATGATCAAACAAAGAATAATAAAGACAAGAATGTGATAGATGAATTAAGAGATTTTATTGACTCAAGAATAATGGAGAAGGGAAAAATTACAATGGATCATATAATTCTAGTAATCTATTTTCTCACACTTTGTAAAATTGTATAAAAGAGCATAATATTTATAGAGAATATGTAGGAGATGTCCAAACCCTCTTAGTAGAGTTATTGATGAAGTAGGATACCAAAAAATAGAGTCTAAAACAAATCACAACTCCCAATGAGCTTCCAAAATAGAACTTCAACTTGACATAGGACTCTAATAGTATTTCAAACTTGAATTCTACTTGACGTGCAATTCAATTAGAATTCTTCAATATTTCAAACAAGGAATTTGGGTCATACCCAAATTCTAACAATTTCCACCTTAACACGAATTCCACCAAGGAATGAACTGGCTTCTTCAACAATAATCAAAAAATTAATTTCTCCAACAAAACACAATACTCCACCTCTTACAATGAACACAATCACTACTCTGTAAAAATACCTTAGATTCCCAAAAGTCATAATGATTTTAAATTAACAAAGGTGGGCTGTAACACATCCCAATGCAGAATCAATACTAAATGCTTTTATAGAAGGCCCATTTCTAGATTGTACACTTTCTATTCCACATACCATTTTCCAATGGGCCCGTTCCTAACAATTAAATACAATCGCACCGCAAGTGATGGTGGATAAGTGACATTATTCATATCTTCTAAACTCTACTGAGTTGTATTCTTCAAATCTGACCATTTATGAGTTCTTCAAGGTATTGTACCAAACTAAATGTCTACAACGTTACTGAACCTGTGCTGATTGAAGCTTCTAGATTCTACACGACCCTGTAAGATATATAATTGAGACATTTTCTGTCCCTCCAATACAACCTGGACACCCTTACAAACATTCAAGACTCCACCTCCACCAAAGAATACATAACGATTTAAATCAAGGATAGACAATGAGATGAGATTCTTTTTCAAATTTGGAACATGTCAAACCTAGCCAAGTGCTCTAATTGTCCCATCCAAAAAGCTTCAATTTGACTGTACCAATTACAGCAACCCCACAAGATGCGTTATTTTTCATTACCACGACACATTTGGAAACAATTTCATATGTAGTAAACAAGTCCTTATTAGGACACATATGAAAGACACATGTTGAATCAAGAATTCAATCATCTTCCTGTTTAGACTTAATGTTACTAATAGCTAAGAGGTCTCCATCACTTACAACATTCTCCGCGAGGTCTACTTCGCGTGAAATATTTGAATGTCTACTTGCAGCAATCCTTTCTTTATTATACAATTTGTAGCAATCCTTCTTCAAGTACCCCTTCTTCTTGCAGTAGTTACAAATATGATTACTAAACTTAGACTTCGATCTGTCCCTTCCAGAACCACCATGAGCAATCACACATTTTCCATCTTTGGCCTCTGAAACCAAATGCTTCATCTTCTCTTTTAAATATAAAACATCATACACCTCTTCCATGGTAGGAGTATTACGACTATACAAGATAGTGTCTCTAAAAGAAGAAAACAAAGTGGGCAATGAGTACAATAGGATCAAGGATAAATCTTTTTCATTATACTCTACTTTCAAAGTTCCCAAATCAGTGACGATATATTCAAATACGGCCAGGTGATCTTCCAATGATCCTCCTTCGTCATGCGATGAGAGTATAAATTTTGCTTGAGGTTCAACTTGCTTGTCAGGCTTTTAGTCCTGCACAATTGCTCCAACTTCAACCATAAAGTAGCTGCTAAATTCTCCTTCAAAATGTCCTTAAGCATAATATTTGATAGATGAATATGAATATGAGAAATTGCCTTCTTATCCTTCCGTAATTTCTCCTCCATGGTCAAAGTTGCTGACATCTTGTCAATTTCCAGCAACGCATCATCCAAATCTACCTATGTGAGTACTACACGCATCTTAACCTGCCATAACGAAAATCTAGTGCTCCGATCCAAAAGCGGAATGTCATACTTCATGGAAGTCATCACGAACAAAAACTTCTAACAAATCAAACTTGCGTTCTGGGGAACTGCTAAACCTTGGCTCTGATACCACTTGGTATAAACAAAGCCGATACCAGAATGTATCTGATACTACTTATTGTGAAACAAACCATATTGAGATGTTGAAATTGTATGACAAATAATAATAAAGTATATGATCAAGCAAAGAACAATAAAGACAAGAATATGGTAGACGAATAAAGAAATTTTATTGACTCAAGAATAATGGAAAGAGAGAAAATTATAATGGATCCTATAATTCTAGTAATCTATTTTTCACACTTTGTAAAATTATATAGAAGAGCCTAATATTTATAGGGAATATGTAGGAGATGTCCAAACCCTCCTAGTAGAGTTATTGATAAAGTAGGATACCAAAAAATAGAGTCTAAAACAAGTTACAACTCTTAATGGACTTCCAAAATAGAACTTCAACTTTACATAAGACTCTAATAGTATTTCAAACTTGAATTCTCCTTGACGTGCACTTCAATTAGAATTCTTCGAGACTTCAAACAATGAATTCATGTCACATCCAAATTCTAACATTTGAGTTTTGATATACAATAAATTTGGGTGATGATTTAAAACAAATGTTGAATAATTTATCGATACCATGGACTTACACTACACCAAAAACAAGCTTTCGCAACATATAAAAGGCAACATTCAATAGTTAAGTGTTGCTAAAGGGGTCTATCGCAACATTTTGATAAATGAATGTTGTAAAAAAGTGCAAAAATTGAGTTTTAGCAACATTTTGTAAATAAAAGTTGCAAAAACGTGCCTTTCGCAACGTTTATCGAACGTTGCGAAAAGTTTTACTTTTTGCAGCGTTTATTAAACGTTGCAAAAAGTCAACCTTTGGCAACGTTCAATAAACGCTGCAAAAAGTAAAACTTTTTGCAACGTTCGATAAACGTTGCGAAAGGCACTTTTTTGCAACGTTTAATAAACGTTGCAAAAAAATCTCTTTTGACAACGTTTATTGAACGTTGCGAAAGTAAAAAGGAAGCAAACGTTGCCAAAAGTAAAAATGATGCCAATTGGATTGGGCCAATTTTTAATAAACGTTGGAACCCTAGCCTCTTCCTTCAATTGAACTCTCCAAAACGAATCAGCCGACTTCACGCCGTTCTGGATCCAATTTCATACTTCTTCCCTAGTTCCCTTCCTTCATTTCCGGCTTTCCCTACACTCTTGCTAACTGCGCCGTCCGTCCGCGACTGAACACCATTTTGGCCCGTCATAATCAAGCAAATGACTGTCGGAGGGATCTCAAAACGGATTAATCCAACCCAAAATTTTATGTTTACAAATTCCCAATTCATTTGTGTTTCTCCTCAACCTAACCTAGCTAGCCATCTTCCTTCTTCTTTAAACCTCAAAATCTTATGGCGACTTTCGACCTCAGGCGAAATATTTGGATTTCGGTGTCAATGGAGGAGATCGATGAACCCTGTTCTGCTTCAGAGTTTACCCTCTTCGGGACCATGGTCTCACTCTTCTATTCGCCCGCGTTTCAATCTCTTGGGCCCGTGACAACATGCTCCGTGTCTCGTTCATTCAGTCAAAAAAGTGGTGGAAGTGAAACTAACCAATATGGAAGGAGGAGAAATCCCCGATGCGCAGTGGCGAAGAATCGCATATGGGTCTGTTACTCCATTCACGCTTCTACAGAGCCGGAAGAACTCAATGGACTCTTCGCACTATAGTAAAGACTGGTACTTGGTCCAAGATTTTTTTCCTTTTGAATTAAGGCAATGTGAATTGGGAATTTGATTTATCTTTTAATAATGTGCATCATTTACAGATTCTGAATTTTTATGTCATATTTTACCATTGGTCTAGGTCTTCCCTGTGTTGATTTAATAATTATTTATAGGTTCATGGTGTGATAAATGTTGTGAGTTGGGGTATTTTGATGCCTGTGGGTGCAATGTTAGCATACTACCTTCTTCTTGGTTGTTTCTTGTTGGTATAGAAGATGGCTATTTGAAAATAGGGAATTTTGAGGCTTTTTGTTTCCATATCTAAAACCTCATACATGACAGTAATAAAGATGTCTCTTGGCTGAAGGTTGATGAAACTCTTGGGTATTAAGTATGTGATTCAATTGAGATTCAAATGTGGTCTTCTATTGAGGTAAATAGTTGATGCATCTCTCTTCACTCATTAGTGAGGTGTTCTTTACGGTTGAGTTTATTAATTTTGAATGACTTTACACTCACAGAAATTTGCTAATATATTTGCTGATTACACTTGTTGACAATGCTCATTAATTATAATACATAAAACGGCTTGTAGTAGTTACTTGTAATTTGTGTTTGATTGGGAAGGTTGATGGCCTGATGCGGTTGATGGAAGGAGAACATGTAGGACCTTTCAATCTTGGAAACCCTGGTGACTTGAACTTGCACAGGTATGTCATGCTTCTATTTCCTGACACAGTTTAACTCACATGAATGAGATAGACATACTTTAAGAAAAACATTTGTTTATATATTATTCTGCCCTCAAACAATAACTAAGAGTATGTTTATTTGATAGTTGGAGATTAGTTATTAAAAATTAGATCAAGATGCCCAGCTATGACCAGAATTTTTATTAGCTCCAGACAAACTGCCCCCATCGCCTTGCATTTAGAAAGGGCACTTATTCTATTCTTGAAGACATACATCCTCAAAAAAACTGAAGTTAGTATAATAGTCTCTCCGCTGGCCCATTGTGTTATAACATTGATATCTTCATTGACCTTTTGGCCTATTTAGAATTCAAAATTTCAAACGTTTGATGATCTTTTCCATTTCTAATATTGTCATTTACTGTAAGTGTGTGAAAGGAAGTTAAAAAATGGTATTTACTTGCACATGTATGTATATTAAAGACCTTATTATACTTAGTTTTTGGTGTAATCTCTCTTAGAAATTTTTTCCCTGAAAAATGGATAAGGAAAATTCTATGTCTAACTCTTCTTTAGTTATACTAGATCTCACTGTCAGCTTGATTATGGCCATTGACATGTGTGTTGATGTGCAATTGGATCCCTGTTGATGTTTTCTTAGTATTTGTCTGGTTTTATTTTAAGTGCCACTGGCACATTTGCCATTCAGTTAAGAAATAAAATCTAACAAGAGGAAGGAAAACTAATTACAAGAAAAAGTGAATGGATTATAAAGAATGAAAATCATTGAAACGGTTGAATAAATTCAATATCTGGAAACTGAAAATATAACAAATCCTGGCATTTTATAGCGATATAAAGGATTTATTTTTTGTTTAGGGGAAAAGATAAATGGCAAGGAGTTCAAAAGCAGGTCAAGATTGTTGAAATGTGTAATTTGAACTAAAGTGCACATACCCTCAGATATCCAAGCAAAAAATAAACAACGATTGTTGAAATGTGTAATTTGAACTAAAGTGCACATACCCTCTCATGTCTTCCAACAAATGCCAAGAATTCTTATTCTCCATGTTACTAGCAGCTACATGAAGAGTATAATCTGGACCAAAATACTCGTAATATTCATGTTGTGGCATCTTATCATCAAGTTCAATTCCAAGTGCCACACCTGTCTGTTAAATAAATAAACTATTTAGCAAAAGTAAAAGAAACTGGAATCCACAACAGAAAATAAATTGATAAAGATCACACATATGAAACTAGGTTCTTGTTCAAAGAAAACTACAAGAGGATTGAATAATCATGACAGGTTTTTCTTTTTCTGTTTTTCTTTCCTTTTGGTTTCTTGCGGGGACGGAAATTCCTTTCTTTTCAGGATAAACAACGATTTGTTCATTATTAAAATATGAATTTACATTTATCAGATAAACACTCTACTCTGTTGTTCAATCATGAAAGCTTGCCTTACAAAGATCCCAATCCCAAGAAAGAAAGTAGAATATCGGCTTGGTCCATCTCCTCAGAGATTTCTGCCATCATATTGGTATTATTGAGAAAAGGTATCCTCTAAAAAAAAGAATAGAAAGAAAATCAAGAACACAAGGCATTCTACCTAAGAATGACTAGGGAGAAAGAAAAATCCTTTACTCCTAATCTATAGAAACCCATGAAGACACTACAAAATTTCCTATTATCCCATAGGTCGCTACTGATTCCTCTTTCTCCTTCAAAAGTTATGTTGTTACTTTCTGTTTAAATTCCAAATCAGCTAAACGATTCCTTTGTTTTGAGTTCAAAAAAGGGTCATAAATGACCATTTTGTGCTAACAGAAATATCAAATCGGTTTTCATCTTCACTTTTTTTTAACTACAGCGAAGTTGGTTTTGTAGAAGTTGGAAATGTTCATTCAGATGAATTTTACACAGATTGGACATAGATCCATTTTTTTAACATGAAACTACTTCAGTGTCGTCATTTCTTGATGACACCTACACCCTTTTGGTGAACACATAAGTTCTCCAGACACCAGCAGAATGCTTTACAAGCTCTAGTCAGACAGTTTGGAAGCAAGCACGGTCACACAACAGTATAACTTTGAAAGGCATTTTATCATAGTATAAAAATAATTTAAAATGTTTCTAATACGTCTACGATGATATCAAATTTTCTTATGAAGGTAAAGGAAAGATAAGAATAATCATTTGCTGTCCTAGTCTAGTTGCATTGTAGTTGTCGTCATTATTTCTAATCTAGTCATGATACTCATGACTTTCGTCTAGTCTACCCATACCATGTCAAAAGTTCGAAGATGTCTACAAAAGCACAAATGAGATGAGTAAATATAGCTTCTATCCTCTAGAATGTCATACATACAAATGTCAGGAGGTGGAAGAAAAATGAATTCATTCTATAGAAATAGGCTTAGGTGGGTCCTATTTTAATGAATTTTAAAAGATTATAAATTTTATTAAATCTATGGATTATATTCATAAGAGTTTCATTAAAAATAATAAAATTTCAAAAGAGTTTGATATGTGTATTTTTAACTTTAAAAGTCATCCAAATCACTTGAAATTCTTTTATTAATAAAATCCTTATAAATTCTTTACGGTGTTCTCTTTTGCAGCTGCTGGCCTACATTCCCACAGATATTCATCAATGGTGAGTTCATTGGAGGATCATATATCATTCTAAATAGGGTGCTTCACCCATATCTTGATAAGTTTGTGATTGTTTTTATTGATGATATATTGGTATATTCTCGCAGTCGTGATGAGCATGCGGAGCACTTGAAAGTTATTTTGCAGACTTTACGAGATAAGCAGTTGTATGCTAAGTTCAGCAAATGTGAATTTTGGCTGGATAAAGTGGTGTTTCTAGGCCATGTTATCTCTGCAGAAGGTATATATGTAGATCCGGTAAAAACAAAGGCTGTGAGGAGATGGGAACGTCCTACTAGAGTGATAGAGGTGCGGAGTTTCCTTAGTCTAGCAGGTTATTATCGTCGATTTATAGAGGGATTCTCCAAGATTGCCCTTCCCTTGACCAGTTTGACTCGGAAGGACTCCAAATTCGTGTGGACTGAGCATTGCGAGAAGAGTTTTCAGGAATTGAAGAATAGATTGGTTTCTGCTCCTGTACTTACTATTCCTTCACCAGGTGAAGAGTTTACAGTGTATAGTGATGCTTCACACCAAGGATTGGGTTGTGTGTTGATGCAAAATGGAAAGGTTATAGCTTACGCTTCAAGACAATTGAAGAAGCATGAGTTAAACTACCCAACACATGATTTGGAGTTAGCTGCATTGGTGTTGGCATTGAAGATTTGGAGACATTATCTTTATGGTGAGAAATGTCAAATATTTACCGATCATAAGAGTTTGAAGTATATCTTTGATCAGAAAGAATTGAACTTGAGACAAAGAAGATGGTTAGATTGATAAAGGATTATGATTGTAAGATTGACTACCATCCGGGGAAAGCTAATGTGGTTGCAGATGCTCTTAGCAGAAAGAATAGTTCTTCCTCTCAATCCAATGCAGTATATGCTGCTTTGTTGTGTGAGTTCAGGAAGTTGCATACTCAGTTGTCAGCTACTACTTCGGGGGCGGTATTAGCTCATTTTCAGGTAAGACCTACTTTGATTGATAAGGTTATAAAAGCTCAATCTCGAGACTTGACATTAAGAATATTGAAGGCAGAAGTGAGTACTGGGTTAAGAACAGATTATGTGATAAGAGATGATGGTGCATTGGCTATGGGTAATAGATTATGCGTTCCAGATATTCCAGAATTGAAGAATGAGATCTTAGAAGAGGTACATAGTTCTGCTTATGCTATGCATCCAGGTAGTATTAAAATGTATCACACATTGAGAGATCATTATTGGTGGTTGGGTATGAAGAGAGAGATAGCCGATTTTGTATCCAAGTGTCTGGTTTGTCAGCAGGTGAAGCCAGATCGTCAGAAAACAGCAGGACTTTTACAGCCATTTCCTATTCCAGAATGGAAGTGGGAGCACATTACTATGGACTTTTTATTTGGTCTTCCTCGTACTCAGAATGGTCATGATGGTGTTTGGGTTATTGTTGATCGTTTGACTAAGACTGCCAGGTTTCTGCCGATCAAAGCTACTTATTCTTTAAATAAGTTAGCAAATTTGTATGTGGACGAGATAGTTAGCTTATATGGTGCTCCAGTGTCTATTGTTTCTGATAGAGATCCTCATTTTACATCCAAATTTTGGCCTAGTTTGCAGGAAGCCATGGGTACTAAGCTACATTTCAGTACAGCTTTTCATCCTCAGACTGATGGCCAGTCAGAGAGGACTATTCAGACTCTTGAGGATATGTTGAGGGCTTGTGTTTTAGAGTTCAAGGGTAGCTGGGATACTCATCTGGCTTTGATGGAGTTTGCTTATAATAACAGTTACCACTCCAGTATAGAAATGGCTCCTTTTGAAGCTTTATATGGTAGGAAGTGCAGAACACCAGTATTTTGGGATGAAGTTGGTGAAAGAAAGTTAGTAGGCCCTGAATTGGTTCAAATGGCTTCAGAAAATGTGAGATTGGTAAGAGAAAATTTGAAAAGAGCACAAGACAGACAGAAAAGTTATGCAGATAGGCGCATGAAAGATCTTGAATTTGCAGTTGGAGATAAAGTATTTTGAAATTGTCACCTTGGAAAGGAGTGTTGAGATTTGGCAAGCGAGGGAAGTTGAGCCCACGATTTTATTGGACCTTACCAGATTACTGAACGGATTGGCCCGGTTGCATATCGATTGGATTTGCCCGATGAATTATCTAGGATTCATGATGTTTTTCATGTTTCTATGCTACGCAGGTACATTGTAGATGTTTCTCATGTGCTAGAATCTCAGCCAATTCAATTGAAGGAGAATTTGACCTATATAGAAGAGCCGGTGAGAATTCTGGACAGAAAGGTGCAAAGTCAGCGTAACCAGACAATTTCACTTGTCAAGGTACTTTGGAAGAATCAGACAGTAGAAGAGGCTACATGGGAGAATGAGGATCAGATGCGTGAGCAATATCCTCATCTATTCGCTGATTAGCCAGATGTCCATCGAATTTCGAGGACGAAATTCTTTTAAGGAGGTAAGATTGTTACAACCCAATTTTTAAGTAGTCAAAGTCAAAGGTGGAATGGTCAAAGTCAATATCAATAAGGATTTAATTGGACTAAAATATTTTTTGGGGTTAATTTTATTATTGGATATATGTGAAGGATTTAAATAGATTAGATTGGAAGTTGATGACTTACTTATACACCATGGGAAGTATAAGGACTCCATGTGCAAATTCTCCCTACTTTGACATTTCAACACTCATTTCCCTCATTTCCTTCACTCTTTCACGCAGAGAGTTTCTGGGAACCGGCAGAGAGGAAGAAAAAAGGGAAATAGAGAGAAGAAAAAGGAAAGAAAGGAAAGAAAGGGAAGGAAAGGAAGAAGAAAAAAGGTAAGAATTAATTTCTTCAAACTTTGGGTTCGATTTATTCAATTATTTTCATGAGGTCGAAATTAATTATGTTGATTTCTAGGGTTTAGATGGTCCGAAAATTTCTAATGGGAGGAGAAAAGTTTGATTTCTCGCTCAAGTTTCGTATTTGGTTAGCTTCCCTTTTGATTCAAGGTAAGTTATATCAATTTTGGCAAACCCTAGAATTCTAAATTTGGGTTCTTGAATGAGATTATTTGTGTAAATGTTTGTGTTGGTATAATGCTCACTTGGAGGAATGTATTAATGGAACAAGGTGTCAAAGTTATGATGGAACTATGATTTCAAGTTTTCACTAAAGGGAAGATGGATATTTATTTTTATGGTTGTGATGGAAGTAATTTGATATATGGCAAGTTAGTAATGGAACTAGAAAGTGTAATTAGTTTCATTGGATTAAGTGATTTATGTTGGAGATTTAGTCATGTATTGAGGAAGTTTAGTTTAATTACTATTGCATTCGATATTAAAGGTCTTGGTTCGTCAGTGGCTAAATTGGCTATTCATATCATATTTCAGGTAGTGACGAACAAATTGGAAACGTCTATCAGCCGATCTAGCTTGTAGCTCGTACTCTGTGAGTGGAAAAACTTACTTTTCAGAAATGAATAATTATTGAATTTATATCATATTAGGAACTTAATTATTTCCTATATTCGATTTGACAGCATGATTTCGAGAATTTAATGGATTTTAAAGTCAATTCTTTTAAAGTTAAATCCAGTTCATTTAAATTATTCATCTAGCATTTTATATTCATATTACGTGTTTCAACATATTAAAAGTTATTTTAAAACCACCAGAAAGTACCCATGTGATTTTACCCCAGTCTGCACTGATGTGAATGTGTTTCCACAGTGTATGACCAGATTCAGTTATTTTACCCGCTCTGCACTGATGTGAATGTGTTTCCACAGTGTATGACCAGATTATCAGAGGTCTTTGGGACCCACTCTCGTACACATATAGGCTTTGGGCCGTGTACTAGGGTGTTTAGCCTTTGGGGCAGCTCTGCGTACGTATGACCAGATTATCAGATTTGAATGGTTTTGCCTTGTACATCGAGATTACTCTGTACATGTGCAAGGCTATTCATTGGGTATTTCTTGGTGTGACTATTAGTATATCACATTATGTTTATTCATATGTAGATTCACAGATTTTTGAATATCAGATGATAGTTCCTTCAAATTATAGAATTTAGCTTATTCAGTTACAGAAATATGATTTTAACTTACAGAAATGACAGCTTTATACAGATTTTTGTTGACACCAGATTAGCTATACTTAGCATATTTTTCAGTTGGTTATTCTGCACAAAGAGTAAGAATTTGTGATTTTAGCATGTTTCAGTTCTAAACAGACGATCAGAATTTAGTACTTCTTAAAGCTGTAAGAAACTAAATTAGATTTTTCAGTAAATATTCATTAATGGAATAGTGCATGTAAATGCAATTTAGCCACTCACTGAGTTATAAGCTCACATCTTTTGTCATGTTTTCCTTATCAAGAGGCCGCTGAATTTGAGATACTTGGAAAGTCTGCTGCAGTCAGAGCCTGATTAACCACCACCTAGTTGCACGATCTTAATTATTTCATTGTATGTATTATATGTTGGGGACTCATATTATAAAACTTTTGGTCTAATATTTTGTTGATGCACATTTAGTCGAAAGGTTGTAATACTTGATGTAATGCATGCTTGTGGATACGATGTTTGGTAGTAGAAGTACTCAGTCTAGTTTAGTCTCATGTGGTTGCGCTGTGGTGGCATTGGTGGTTTCCACAATGTTTGGTGTAGGTGTTTTTATGAATAATTGTTGATTTTCATGTTGGTTTTGTCCATATTTTAGGGGAAATCCTGTCAAAATTTTTATAAAAATATTATAGTCCTTGATTAGTCAATTAGTCATAGAACAATCTATGTGGCCTTGGTGGTGGGTCCAGCAGCTAGCTGGAATTCATCATCGGCGCACGCCACGTCTGGGTCCACTAGGGTGACTCGAGGCGGGGTCGTGTCAATTGGTATCAGAGCATGGTTTTAGAGTTTGTAGGTAACATTGCATGTATCTGATGTTTATATATCATACATTACTGTAGGTGAGTCATGCGTGGTGGTGGGCAGAACTCGCAGGCAGCGAAATCCAGTATCTCAAGCTTGTGATGCTCCTGAGGGAGGACATGTTGAAGGGGCCAGCGGGGCCGCAGAATCTGTTCACCAGTCACAGGTGCAACCTGACCCCATCACTGACAGAGTAGTTGCAGCTATCGCTTCCCTTCTACCGAATACTGACAGGGATAACTCTATTGAGAGAGCTATGAAGCTTGGGGCGAAATTTTTCATGGGTACATCAAATCCCGTTGATGCTGAACTCTGGATGAAAACATTGGAGAGTATTTTTGATGTAATGGAATGTTCTGAGGAGAAGAAATTACGCCTCGCCGTATTTCTACTGAAGGGAGGAGCTGGTGATTGGTGGGCTTCGTTTCGAGGTCGATATCCGGATCCTAGTGTCATCACTTGGGACGATTTTCAGGGAAGCTTTCTTTGAAACCTACTATCCTCCATTTTATCGTGATGCGAGACAAAATGAATTTTTAAGACTGGTACAGGGGTCTATGTCAGTTGCTGAGTACCATGTGAAGTTTGTAGAACTGTCTAAGTATGCCAGTACATTGATCGCTGAGGAGAGGGATAGGTGCAGACGGTTTAAGCAAGGATTGAGAGCAGATATTCGGCCTATGGTTACTGCTCATGGGCATCATAATTTTGGTATGTTGGTAGAGGCAGCGTTGAGGGTTGAGGCCGCCATTCGAGAAGGAGGTAATCAGGGAGCACAGATGACTTTTCGAGGTGGTAACAGTCAGACAGGACCTTCAGGAGAAAGGTCTAAGAAGAACAGAAGGGGATTTTGGCCCGGTGTCACTCATTCAGGCGGATTTAAATCTAAGTCTCGGAGTTCTGGGTCTAGTCAGGGATCAGGCCATAGTCAGAGTTTTGTACAGCAGTCGGTGGGGAGTCATTCTCATGTTCAGGGTTCTGCACAGAGACTTCAGAGAGCTAGACAGAATGAGGGTTCAGATCATCGTAGTTTTCCACAGTGCCAGTCTTGTGGGAGGTTTCATCCAGGCGAGTGCCTCAGAGGAGCTGGAGTTTGTTACCAGTGTGGTCAGATGGGACACATGAGGAAAGATTGTCCAGCCCGATCTCAGCCTATTGGAGCCTCTCAGGTACTATTGTCTCAGCCAGGGATCAGTATGGGCAGACAGAGCCGGGATCAAAGAGCTACGACAGCAGGGTCGACAAGGGGTGCACAACCTAGTGTGGCTGGGAGCAGTGCTTCTAGACAGGGAGCCCAGGCAGGTCGATCCAGGACTCAAGGCAAAGTGTTTGCTATGACCCAGCAGGAGGCAGAGGAGTCACCAGATGTGGTAGTGGGTATGTTATCTATTTTTAGTAGAAATGCTCGTTGTTTGATTGATTCGGGTGCTACCCATTCCTTTATTTCTCATGCACTTGCTAGCTTTGCTGATAAGATGTCAGAGCTTTTAGACAGTGAATTGGTAGTAGCGACTCCCGTTGGGGATTCACTTTTAGCTAATCGGGTATACCGAGACTGTGGGATTAGAGTGAATGACCATGAGTTGAAAGCGGATCTAATTCCACTTGATATTCATGATTTTGATGTTATTTTGGGGATGGACTTTCTATCTAGGCATCGTGCTACAGTTGATTGTTTTCGCAAGGAAGTGATATTTAGATGTCCAGGAAAGTTTGAGATTGTTCTCACTGGAGAGCGCAGAATTTTGCCATCTTGTGTAATATCTGCCCTAGATGCTCGGAGAATGCTCAAAATGGGTTGTCATGCATATTTAGCTCATGTGATTGATACTCGGATCACTAAGCGGGAAATTGGTGATATACCCGTGGTGCGAGATTTTCTTGATGTCTTTCCAGAAGACCTTCCGGGATTACCCCCAGACAGAGAGATTGAGTTCTCTATTGATTTGATCCCCGGGACAGCCCCTATTTCACAATCACCTTATCGGATGGCTCCGAAAGAGTTAAAGGAATTAAAGGTGCAATTACAAGATTTGGTTGATAAGGGTTTCATCAGACCCAGTGTATCCCCATGGGGAGCGCCAGTTTTATTTGTGAAGAAGAAAGACGGCACTATGAGACTATGTATTGACTACCGGCAGTTAAATAAGGTGACTATTCGCAATAAGTACCCTTTACCCCGCATTGACGATTTATTTGATCAACTTCGAGGTGCCTCGGTATTTTCAAAGATTGATTTGCATTCGGGGTATCATCAGCTCAGAATTAGAGACGTTGATGTACCAAAGACTGCTTTCAGGTCTCGATATGGCCATTACGAATTCTTGGTGATGCCGTTTGGATTAACTAATGCCCCGGCTGCATTTATGGACTTGATGAATAGGGTGCTTCACCCATATCTTGATAAGTTTGTGATTGTTTTTATTGTTGATATATTGGTATATTCTCGCAGTCGTGATGAGCATGCGGAGCACTTGAAAGTTATTTTGCAGACTTTACGAGATAAGCAGTTGTATGCTAAGTTCAGCAAATGTGAATTTTGGCTGGATAAAGTGGTGTTTCTAGGCCATGTTATCTCTGCAGAAAGTATATATGTAGATCCGGTGAAAACAGAGGATGTGAGGAGATGGGAACGTCCTACTAGAGTGACATAGGTGCGGAGTTTCCTTGGTCTAGCAGGTTATTATCGTCGATTTATAGAGGAATTCTCCAAGATTGCCCTTCCCTTGACCAGTTTGACTCGGAAGGACTCCAAATTCGTGTGGACTGAGCATTGCGAGAAGAGTTTTCAGGAATTGAAGAATAGATTGGTTTCTGCTCCTGTACTTACTATTCCTTCACCAGGTGAAGAGTTTACAGTGTATAGTGATGCTTCACACCAAGGATTGGGTTGTGTGTTGATGCAAAATGGAAAGGTTATAGCTTACGCTTCAAGACAATTGAAGAAGCATGAGTTAAACTACCCAACACATGATTTGGAGTTAGCTGCATTGGTGTTGGCATTGAAGATTTGGAGACATTATCTTTATGGTGAGAAATGTCAAATATTTACCGATCATAAGAGTTTGAAGTATATCTTTGATCAGAAAGAATTGAACTTGAGACAAAGAAGATGGTTAGAGTTGATAAAGGATTATGATTGTAAGATTGACTACCATCCGGGGAAAGCTAATGTGGTTGCAGATGCTCTTAGCAGAAAGAATAGTTCTTCCTCTCAATCCAATGCAGTATATGCTGCTTTGTTGTGTGAGTTCAGGAAGTTGCATACTCAGTTGTCAGCTACTACTTCGGGGGCGGTATTAGCTCATTTTCAGGTAAGACCTACTTTGATTGATAAGGTTATAAAAGCTCAATCTCGAGACTTGACATTAAGAATATTGAAGGCAGAAGTGAGTACTGGGTTAAGAACAGATTATGTGATAAGAGATGATGGTGCATTGGCTATGGGTAATAGATTATGCGTTCCAGATATTCCAGAATTGAAGAATGAGATCTTAGAAGAGGTACATAGTTCTGCTTATGCTATGCATCCAGGTAGTATTAAAATGTATCACACTTTGAGAGATCATTACTGGTGGCTGGGTATGAAAAGAGATACTGATTTGTATCCAAATGTCTTATCTGTCAGCAAGTAAAGCCAGTTCGTCAAAAAATAGCAGGACTTTTACAGCCATTGCCTATTCCGGAATGGAAGTGGGAGCACATTACTATGGATTTTTTATTTGGTCTTCCTCGTACTCAGAATGGTCATGATGGTGTTTGGGTTATTGTTGATCGTTTGACTAAGACTGCCAGGTTTCTGCCGATCAAAGCTACTTATTCTTTAAATAAGTTAGCAAATTTGTATGTGGACGAGATAGTTAGCTTATATGGTGCTCCAGTGTCTATTGTTTCTGATAGAGATCCTCATTTTACATCCAAATTTTGGCCTAGTTTGCAGGAAGCCATGGGTACTAAGCTACATTTCAGTACAGCTTTTCATCCTCAGACTGATGGCCAGTCAGAGAGGACTATTCAGACTCTTGAGGATATGTTGAGGGCTTGTGTTTTAGAGTTCAAGGGTAGCTGGGATACTCATCTGGCTTTGATGGAGTTTGCTTATAATAACAGTTACCACTCCAGTATAGAAATGGCTCCTTTTGAAGCTTTATATGGTAGGAAGTGCAGAACACCAGTATTTTGGGATGAAGTTGGTGAAAGAAAGTTAGTAGGCCCTGAATTGGTTCAAATGGCTTCAGAAAATGTGAGATTGGTAAGAGAAAATTTGAAAAGAGCACAAGACAGACAGAAAAGTTATGCAGATAGGCGCATGAAAGATCTTGAATTTGCAGTTGGAGATAAAGTATTTTGAAATTGTCACCTTGGAAAGGAGTGTTGAGATTTGGCAAGCGAGGGAAGTTGAGCCCACGATTTTATTGGACCTTACCAGATTACTGAACGGATTGGCCCGGTTGCATATCGATTGGATTTGCCCGATGAATTATCTAGGATTCATGATGTTTTTCATGTTTCTATGCTACGCAG